>APFE030587991.1:71259-129478 GCA_000404065.3 Pinus taeda | reverse complement strand
GGACATATAAAGGCTATCTTATGTTGATCTTCAGGACGGATAGAAATTTGATTATAACCAGAAAAACCATCCATGAAGGAAAAAATCTCATTACCCGCACACTCGTCGATAATCTGATCAATGAATGGTGTGGGGTAATTATATTTCGGACAAGCCTTATTTAGGTCCCTAAAATCGATGCATACTCGGATTGTTCCTTGGTTTTTATCCACAGGGACTGGATTAGAAACCCAATCAGTAAGAGGAATAGGGTATATGAAACCCGCCTTTAGCAGCTTCTCAACTTCAGCTTTGATAGCTGCTGCTTTCCTAGGGATAACCGGATGAAGCCTTTGACGAACTGGTTTGGCATTTTCATACGTCTTGATCTCATGTTGAACTATAGATGGGTCAATGCTAGGCATTTATTCATAAGACCAAGCAAATACATCTCGAAATTCCTTGAACAAGTTGGTGTAAATTTGAATTTGTTAAGGGGAACACTCAATTCCGATGAAGAGATTCTTGATCATGTTAGGGTCCCTAGAGATGTTTATAGGTATTGTTTTTGAAATCACCGACATATTACCTTCGGCACGAACGTGTGCTGGAGCCAAAGAATTTGACACCATACAAACATCACTAGTACAGAGCTTGGAGAATCTAGATTCTATCTCCTGCAATGGAGGAAGAAAGTATGAACGATGGTGTAAATATTCCCAAGGTTGATCTATACCCATCATTGCTTCGAGGATTGCTTCTTCAGAAGGTAAAACTGAATCTAAGCAGTCCAAGGCAGAGGTAGAATCAAGGCTACAAGCCGGGGCCACATCGCCATCTAACTCCTCTTTGAAAAAAGGAGTAGAATGGTCGTCTGCAGAGTTGACGATAGACTGATATCTAAGCTCAGCTGCAGATATAGGGAATGCCATTCCATTCACTTGTCCTTCAAATAATGTGGTTGTAGGTGAAGGAGAGGTCCAAGGGTCTGAAAAATAACGAGTTCGGAAGAAATCTTCTCGAGGAGGCTCCTTAGATGATGAAACGACATTGATTTTAGCGAAAGGAGAGGGAAGATAAAAGGTACCCATCAACGAGGAATACATACCTACTCCTAAATTCTCAGTAGGTGGATGAGGGTTATCCACTAAAGGAATAGTAGAGTCAGAGCTTTCTTGAGGATCGACTGGACAATAATCCAATTAATCAACCTTAATGATTTTCCCCTCATGAGGAAAGCAAATGACACAAAACAGAGTCGAAATAATGACGTCCATTTCGTATACCCAGTTCCTTCATAAGAGGATATTATAGTCTAGGTTAGCATCTACGACTTCTACTTCAATATTAACGACCTTCCCGCCAATACATATAAGAAAGGCTAGGATAATCCCATGCGACTTATGAGAATGACCATCGAATGTAGTTAAGACGGCAGGTGAAGGAACAACTGAAGGTGATCCAATAGCCTTCCAGCATGACATCGACATGACGCACGTGGAAGATCCTTTATCAATAATGGTACAAAAAATGTTAATTTTCCGATATGTAGGCCTTATTTGGAAAGCCATATGATGAGGGAGTCACTTTTTGACATTTAACATGTCGAAAGTGAGCACTAAAGAGTTAGTTGGATCAACTGCCCCAATCGCGGAAAGTAAAGCACTTCGCTGAGCCGGACACGACTGGAGAACCTCTAAAGCGAACATGGCGCATGGAATCTGAGCTAGATCCTCAACAATGGAGTAATTCTGGGCGGCCCTAGCATTAGGATTAATAGTTGCGCGTTCAGCGGAACCTTTCGATATCTGTGGTATAGTCTCAACATGGGGTTGCTCAATATGAAGGTCGGTATTTCCGGGAACAGTCTTGTCCTTGGAAGTTTTGGCTTCACCATAATCACGTGACCAAGTAGCCACATGGACGTTAGAACGCACCATGAAAACATTCGATGATTTTTCCCCTTCCTGGTTGCCCCCTGCGGAGGTTCCAGGGTTTGAACTCGCGCCAGCAAGAAGTGCTGCCCTTGGGGAAAAGGATTGGTTAACACAGCTTGAGAACTAGAAGTCCCTTGCTGCCCTAACAAGCGCTGAGCGTATTCAATATTGGGGCAAAAATGAGTTAAATGGTCTCCACTGCACAACTTGCATGGAAACTTGACTTTCTTTTTAGACTCATTTCTACCACCACTAGCATTATTGCCGGATTTATTTGCGTTAGCCTTCCCATCTTGGTTATTTTTCTTACCTCGTCCTTTCTTTTTCCCGTTGGAATTTTAATTTCCTTTGGGATTATCAGATTGGATAGCATTAATCGAAGAGGTTTGGGAAGCCGGAGGGTTAGACGATGTGACTTGGTTGTTAGAAGCCGTTTGTAAAGACAACTGTTGCAATTGGTTCAACAAGTTCACTACATTCGTGTATGCCGACCCAACAATACCATCCGCGTGGGGACCTGGCTTCGACTTAGCTATGTCAACCTTAGACCCAGGAGCATCTGGCAAGTATTTTTGTAGCATCCCAGACTGAGAGTAGATCAATTCTAATTGTTGGGCCCTAAAAATGGCTTGCTCCTCATAATAGACTCCAGACATGGAGACATCCTTGGAGATATCAGGTTCTAAAGATTTCAAAAACCATTCGAGACGGTACTCCGGAGGGATTTCAAATTTAATGAGCCTCTTTCTTCGTCTCCATTCCTGAATATGGTCAGAAATGTGAGTTGCCTTATCCTGACAAAAAGTGGCTGGTAGTTTAGTTCCGGCATCATAACGGACAGGCAACTGAAAATGATTTAAGAAAATTTTGGCTAAGTCAGCGAAAGATGTAAAGCTACCCCCTGGCAACTCTATATACCATTTGGCCGCATTACCAGTCAAGGTGCATTGAAAAAGTCTCAACCTAATCGAGTCATCGATAAGGGAGTTAGATGAGCACCACAAATGGAATGTGGTTATATGGTTGCCTGGGTCCTCACCACTCTTCCCTTCGAATTTTGGAATGTCTGAAGGGAGTTTGGTTGGGACCAGAGGCCAGGCCAGATTGTACTTGATTGGATCGTTTGTTAACTTAGTGAGATCTGGCAAGTTCAATGTTGCCAAAAACGGAAGCCTAGGAGGACCTTGGGGGTTCCACCCAGACTGGGCGGAACTCCCAAAGTTCTGAAAAGATTGACCTGGATTTTGGAAGGCAGCAGGCTGCCCGAAGTAACCAGCAGAACCAGATGAACCAAAAGGCAAGCCTTGGGATCCAGCAAAATTCGGAGTTTGACCAACTCTGGCCGCAAAACCTCCATAACCAGCAAAGTTTCCTCCTAAAGGATTATAAGGAGTTGATAACCCCTGATACGGATTCCAAGCCGAAGTTAAGGGAGGAATACTTTGGAACGAACTAACTGTGGTGTACGGCCTATTCGCTTGTTGGCCAAAAAACGGATTCCCAGTTCCCACGCCACTAAGCCCAGGGTTAGTCCAACCTTGGAAAGGATTACTACTTTGTCCTATAGAAGAAAAAGGCATAGATCCTATCATCAGGTTGGGATGTGGTATATGACCACTTTCGAAAGGAAAACACTGGAATGAAGCTGATCCAGTCATCATGGACGTGGTGGCACTAAACAGAACTGAAGGAATACCCTGTGAATGGGTGCCAAATGGGAAGAATCCAGAACCAAAAGCATTGGTTTGGGAATTTCCACTCGTGGACGGAATGGAGGTAGACACAACTAAAGATGTGCTAGCAAAAGATCCAAACAAAAAAGCAGAGGAGATGGAAATCGTTCCTCCCCCTTGTACCGTTGTTGGAGTCTGCATAGTTGTAGCACTTGTAATAGAAGCCATGCTTCTAGTAGTGGTCATCGATGGTAAGCACGTAGCGTAGCCTGGACTTGACGGTCTATGCGTTGGAGTACCAACGTATTGTAATACGTTTAGATGAGTAGATGGTAAGGGAGAATTCAGAGCCGCTAACGACTCTGAGAGTTCTTCTACCTCTCCGCTTGAACAAGAACCCGAGGAAGAACTGGAGTGTTCCTCTCTTGTTTCGCGGAAGTGCCAGGCCTTGCTTGAATACTAATGCCCCCGAGAGGAGGATCAATCCCTGATGCATCAACTATCATGGGACGAAACCCACCAGTAGTATTACCTCTGTGCCTTCTAGGAGAAGGCTCTAAACTTGGTGGTGAAATACCACGAATTCTTCGAGACCGTCTAGGTGATCGGTCAACCACTTTGAATTTCTTGTTAAGATCTAACTAAAGACTCAAAAAATTGAAAGCTAGGTCAACTAAGAGCACAGAGCACACACTATAAAGTCCCTAAAGATAATAACCAGTCAAACAACTTCCAAGTATTTCTGCTCCGGGTGATTAGGACCAGACACCAAAATACAAGAAAGTGAATCAAGGGGCCTTCGGAAGATAGTCTGGGATGATGAGGGCCCAGTCCTATCAGCGAAGGTAACAGAGGAAGTTACGCTAACCTCCTAACAACAGCCTACACCGGTGCAAGCCCCCAAGCTTCGCAAGGGTGCCCTCCAGTAGTACTGTTGAGAGTGATGAAACGTCAACCTCAGGTGCCACGAGATTCCCGTCCGTAGCCACCTGTGTAGATCCCTAGGAGTAGCAACTATGGACACAAACTCGCCGCAGAAGCCAGGCGGAACAGTCTTGAGGTAAGTTCGGACAAGTAGGAGAGGGGGTATCTCTCTTCCCTGTCTTCACAGACCCTCGTGCTTAACTCCCAGATCTGGAGCTTTCTTGGTCTTCCTAACGCTATTGGATTTTCTCTCGTTAATTGGACTCCTATGTTTGACGTTTAGAATGGCCTTGGAGAGTTAACTCTCCACTCGCCTAATCCAAGGCCCTAAAATCCTAAAACTTGTTTGTGTATTTAACTTAAAAGAAAAAAGTTCTAGTTAATTTTAGTTAGTGCTTGATTTTAAGGGTTGTTATTTAAGTCAAAGGATGATGGAAGTGAAACTAGTGGTGTTTTTTCGACGCAAAAGAAATTAATAAAACCTAGCTATATGCATGTGCACTTTGTCATTGTTTTTCGATGAAGATTAATTTCTACAGGGTTCGAAAGGAAACTTCTAATGAACAAGACTTTTCTTTTCTTTTCTTTAATTCACACTTCACACTCAAAAGTTAACAAAACTATTTATGCCTAAAGAGATGCAAATCTATCCTAATGCAACAACTAAATGCTTGATGCAAGATTGAAAACAACTCTACAAACAAGAAATGAAAGTTGCTTTGCTTATCAAATTTTCTTTTGCCACTTACAATATCTAGATTGAATATGAGATGCTACCATTCATTTCGTCTAAATACTAAAAACAAAACTCAAGATAAACATAAAGCACTTTCACTCACCAAAAGGGAACCAAATGAAAAGCAAGTTCAAGAAAGCAAAACAAAAACTTTTCAAAAAGTTCTCTTCAAAGTAGCTGTTACACAGTAATTTGTCACTGTCTCCCTGTCAGTCTTCCTACTGTGTCATGAGACCAAATTCATCATGCTCATGCTCTCTAATGTGTCCAAATGACCCACTTTGCCAAAGTTTCCTCTATCATCACGACTGTTGTAAAAATAAACGCGCTGATGGGCGCTCCTAAACAGACTTAATGCGCTGCCAGCGCAGAAGCACACACCTTTCCCGTGCTGGTCGAATTTCATGTGACAACGCACTGTTCCTTATATATGATCATGCTGATATGACTTTCCTTGTTATTCATTAGCGATGACAGTGCTCCAGTGCAGTTATGTACCTGCGATGATCCAATTTGGGCGAGTTTGTTCTAACAGCCAGCCTTCCAGATGACTCTAGCCCTGGTTGTTGGCCTTGTAAATGTGGCCCTCCCTTCTCTGGCATGTTTGTTTCGTCATTTGAGCCACTTTCCTTGGAGATAAGCTCATCCTCACACTATTCATGGAGACTCCTTCTCTTATTTAAGCCTCCACCATTGCTATGAGCTGCTAGTTTTTTTGGAATTGATTGTGTTTGGAGCATTGCTGATAGTGTGTAAGCTTGATAGGCAGCTGGTGTGATAAGTGTGGGATTGCTATAGTGCTTAAGGAAGGTTGTGAAGTGTTTCCATATTGTGTAAACTTGTGTGAGAGAGAGAGTTGTCTTGGGATATCTACTTTCAAGGGTGAATGCTTGAAGGACTTGCTAGCTGGACCCAACCAAAGGAGGATTCGACGTCAGAACTTGGTTGTATTCTCTTTTGTTTTATTAATAAGATAAACGACTATCATTATGGTTCCACTCATGTATCTTTGATTATGACGTTTGAATTGTATCTTTTCTGACCGGTACATAGTTGCATTTCCCGGATTTTATGCTTGTATTTGTCTTGTTCTTTGCTTGTGCAGGTGTTGTTCACGGAGATCGTGAGGATCGCAACCAGTTGAAGCGAAAGAATGGAAGCGACAACCCTTCTACAAACATAAGCGTTGGATTCGAGGTAGGCTGTCATCTTGGCCTTTATTTTGCAATTAGGAACCTGCGTATTAGCGTTGCTTGATTGTTGCTAGACCTCAGTTAGGCTAGAGGGATCGCCTTTGTCCACAGAGGGGATTTACCTACACAACAATTTGGCGACTCCACTGGGGATCTTTACCTTGTTGTTTGGATTGTAAGCTTTAGACGGAGCCTGAAGCATGGCCAGTTAGCCTTCGAAACGCTATTTCTCTGCATTAGCAAAGTAGATCAAAGCCATTTCAGTCAATTTCCAGTTTTGTTTACAAGTTGAACAACTTGGAGTTAGCTTTTGTCCTATTCTTATTCGTTTTGTCCTTGAATTGAATTTTTGCTCTCTTTTCGAAGTTTGGGGATTAGTTCTCTGCTTTTTGGGTTTCCTGGTTTGGTCTGGGAAGTGCCTTGATTGTTTAAAGAGTGATTGCCTTGGTTTGGGAGTTTTTGTCTTGATTGTGGTCATTTTTTGGCTTCATCGCAGTTTATTATAAAACAGTCGCGCTGCCATCGCATAGCCCTTTCTGTGATTTTTTGATCATCCCGTTAATACACCAAACATTTGCGACGGTTCTAAAAATCGAACCATCGCAGTTAAACCGTGTTCTTCCACGCTGACATTGCTTTGTTGCTACGCGTGGTTTCTTATCAATGCTCTGTTGCTGTGTTCCACCTGCGCTGATTCTTGTAGGATTGAATTTTTCAATTCTACCTCCTGAACCTGTTGGTCTTGCTATCCCCTCCCTTATTCACTTGGTTTATGACTTTATTTTCATTCTTTAAAGATTGAAGCACTTCTTTGCAAGTCTTGTTGAAGCGAATCTTGTTTTTGCTTTGTGACCTAGTTTTATTGTTCCAAGTTTGTTGGATCAACTTTGCTTGGTTACTCATTTGCGAAGGTTCGTTTACTACTTGCTATTGGTTTGATTTAGCCTTCCTCTTTGCTTGCTTTGCTTGGTTGTTTAATTGATTGTCGTTGAATCAATCTTGACATTGTTTCGATTTCTTTTCACTACCTGGGCACGGATCACAGTTGTTTGGGGTCAACCGGTTTTTTCCACATTTGTTTGTTAGTATTTCTCAAAGAACTCTTTAGTGAATTTTTCCATTATTGAAAAAGAAAATATCTTTTGCTTTGTGATAGTTAATGAAAGTTATGACTTTTCATTTTGATTATTAGATTAGTAATCTTAAAGAAAAGTTTAGTGATTTCCATTAGCTACATTAGAGAAATTCTTTTTTGTTTGTGATCATTTCCTTTGTATGAAAGCCCTCTAAACTCTCTTGTAATTAGCGTTCATTGAATGGAATGACATGTTTTGGCATATAGAGTGCATTTAGGGATTTTGAGAAATTACATATGGTAGGACCTAAAAACCGAAACGTAACTCAAGATCAACTTTAAAATAAATCGAATGAACTTAAAAAGGCATTGGAACATAACGCTCACATTCTAGAGGTCTAGGCTAGAGACGTGCTCCGGCGTCGTTAAACCTAGTCACTTTTGTTCTCACATTAAGGTTGGGTGATTCCTCCTTGTGTGATTCAATTTTGGTCTAGTATGGACTTGTTCTCCCATGTACCGTCGTGTATATATGGGGAGACTCCACTAGGTTATCATCCTTGATCCATAGGAAGCCGTGTCTGCCGCCTTACAGCCCATAACGCACCGAACACAACATTCGGGAAGATTGAATGCCGTACGGAAAGTCCTTGGCTTTCATATGATCGCTAAGGTGTATATGCAATTTTACGGATTGTCTAGTATACCCCTTGCCTAGTTTCTCCAGAGCAGTCACTTTTTGATCCTTTTCGGACTCCTTAAAAGAAAAGGCTCTGTTGAGCATTTGTCACTTCGGGCTCATTAAATATTCGAAGGCGACTAGAGTCATCTTTTGTCCTTTTCTCGACTCTTAAAACATGAAAAGGTCAAGTTGTGTCCTAATGTATTAAAAATTTATTCGACCACGATCACAATTACCTTGTTAGATCTTGTTTGCGTTAGTTTTGAGTAGGGTCTCTCATCGTTAGCTTGTCTAGGATTTTTGTTTGATCATCCTGGCGGATCCATCGATCCCGTCTCCCGTCCCAAGTGACCAAGGGTCTCCTTCTTCTATTGCCCCTGAGATACCGGTTTGTGGTGACACTTTCCCTATTATTCCAAGTGTCCAACTGTTGAACTCTCGTGCTCTAGAGGACGAGCTTTACGACTTCTTTTGGAACCCTGTTTGGGAGCCTTTTGAAGAGGATTTTCCCTCTACTCATGTTGGTGTTTCATCCCCGATGGCTCCTTCTGACATGGAAGATACATCTCCTGTATCGAGTGGAACGCCCGTTATGTCGAGTATTGAGACTCGCATCCCGGCTACATCCCCGGTTATCTCTACACCCTACACTGTTACACCTCTTGGTATCACAGTGCCAACATGGTATAGATCTCTAAGGGATGCTATGGGCTTTGCAAGTTCCTCTTCTATGTGGGATAATAACATTGTTCCCACTACGGGACCTTTTGTTTCCCAGGTTCACCATACCGCCGTCACATCAATTCCAACCAATCCGACTATTTGTGTCGCGTCATCGACTCCAGTTGCTAGTGCCGTTACGGAATCTTCCGTCGTAACTACTGTTGTCAGCCCATCCCGAGGCCCAGCACGTAGTGGTCAATCGGCACATGCTGCTAGAGTTGTCCAATCCTGCAAGCGGTGCCCCGCCTTTTTCTGATGCCATTTCACCGGGGGGGGGGCGCATATTCTCAGTACTTGCATGCTGTCCAAAATCCAGGCAGGCAAGGCCCTTATTATGATCCTGTCAATCATTATTTGTATACCTCCTTGCCAACTGAACCCGTTGTTGAGGGTACAGTTCCATTGAATGTGGCTTGGGGTACCACCGGTTATGGTGGTGGCCAATTCCGTCCAGGTCAAGGGCAGCCATCCCAAGGACCATCATACCGGGGTCAACCATCCTACTCGCAGCCTAATCATGGGCAGCAGTATTATGGCCAAACCTATCCAGGGCAACCTGGAGGCTCGCAAGGACAACCCTATAAGGGACAACCTTTCGCCTCTGGTGGTACATCTTATACATATCTTGGGTAACCTTCTGGAAACCTGGGACAACCTTATGCTCAACAAGGACAACCTGGACCCCAGTAGGGATACCCTTCGGGTCAACCCTATGGGAACCCGGGACGACCTTACGCGTAGCAAGGACAACCCGAAAACTAGCAAGGCTACCCTTTTGGGCAAGGTGGCCAGCCTTACGCGCAGCAAGGCCAGCCCACTGCTCAACCTAGTCAGCCATCTGGTCTACAAGGACAACCTTCAGTTGCACAAGGATGACCAAACACCCAGCAAGCTCAACCTTCTGGGCAAGTAGGTCCGTCTCAGATCCAACCAGGACAACCTTCTAGCCAGATGACCCAACCTCAGTCTTCGCAAGGATATCTCTCTGGGGCGGATCAACCGGGAATGCAGATGGTTCCTGTTTCTTAGGCTCAACCCGGTTACCAACCCCAGAGTCAATCTGGTCTCCAGCCACAAGGTGGGTACCAATGCCAACCTTCTTATCAGATGTCGCCTGGTTCCCAGGCTCAATATGGAGCCCAGCAGCCGTATGGATACCAGCAACCCCAGGGAAAAAATCAATTTGCCCCGTATCAAAATTACCAACAACCACAGGTCAACCCCTATCAAAATTATCAGCAACCTGCAGGGTAGTATGGTAACCAATGGGGTGCTAGGGGGCAGAACCAGTATCAACCGTTCGGTTACGAATATAACCCTTATGGACAAAGTTCCTATGGACAGGGTCCTTTTGGACCTGGTCCGTCTGGACAAGGTCAATGGGGGCAACCTGCCACTGGATGCTCTGGCCCTACCTCATATCCGCAGATGTCCTTCAACCCGCAGCTACCATTTCTAGCGATGTTGGAACTGCTCGATGTGTCGAAGTTAACAAATGATCCTATTTTGCATAATCCACAATGGCCACTAGTTCCAACTAAAATACCCAGAGACTGTCCCAAATTCGACGGCAAAGCCAGAGAAGATCCTCAAGCCCATGTAATGACTTATCAACTATGGTGTTCGTCTAATTCATGGCTTGATGATTCGATCCAACTTCGCCTGTTCCAAAGGACTCTCACCAGCTCCGCCGCTAAATGGTATATTGAATTGACTCGTGCGTCTTTTCAAGATTTTAATTCATTGTCTATGGCATTCCTCACTCATTTTCAGTTACCCATTCGGTATGAGACAGGGACCCATCTCCTTACGTCTCTCGAGTAGGATACGGCTACGCACATCTCTGATCATATACATGAATGGAGAAGGCGTCGCCGGTTGATCAAGTTTTGGATTCCTGATCAACTCCTCACCGATTGGTTCACGACTTCCTTTATCCCTAAGATTGCACGGGACATTGCTATGGGAGCCTGCGTGACTGAAGAGCAAGCGATCGCGCGTGCTCAATACCTTGACTTAGTTTACTCTTAGTAAGATACTTTGTATGAGTATTTGCCTGATGCCCCGAGACCCGGTACATCCAAGGCTCCACTGAAGCCATGTTTTGATGGAGTTATTGGCTCTGTGAATCCGTCGTCCAAAAAATCACCCTCGAACCCTGGGAAGCAAAAGTCGGATGCTTCTAACGAAAACACTTCTCAGGGTGGTTCAAATTCTGGAAGTACTTCCGAGGTTAAAGTCGTCCAGTCCACCACGGTGAATAAGGCCTCGAAAGGAAAGAAAAAGGGGAAAGGGAAAAATAAGTCTGAACAACCTAAACATGACTCCTCCAAACCTCCATCTGAGGAAGGAGCTAAGTGCAAACCCAAATATCCTTGTCTCATTTGTGAGGAGGATCACTACACTAAAGACTGCCCAAGGCGGTCTGAGGTTAGTCGTTTGTTGAAAGGCACTCCTGGGATTCCTGCAGTTCTTAAAGAACCTTTCCCCTCTCAACAAACTTAAATGGTGGTTGATCCATCTTCTTCTACCTTTGGTTCCCAAGTCTTCATGGCTGGATCCATTCCTGTTCATGTAACGACTCGAACAAAGGAGTATCCGTCGTCCGCCGGGAAGGAGCCCGAGGTTCCCTCAAGCGCTCCTGCGTCCAGCTCTGGTCCACTCCATATCAAGAGACCAAGTACTGAGACGACCATCCGACCCCCTCCCAAAGGAGTACTCAGGAGATCATATTACAACCCAAATGCTCATGCTGCTCAGCACTATAGCATAGTTGAGGACTTAGCACAGGCTCTGTCAGCTATGTCCGCCTTAGAAGTTCTCCAGAGCTTCCCCCCTCAGAGGAAGTCCCTACTATCGGCCATCGGTGGCATCGACCCGGCAGATTTGGATCTGATTACCTTTGATCTCGAGAGCCATGTCCCAAGGCTGCCTCATTAGATCGCTTTTCTCATACAAGTCATCATCAATTCAAAAATGATCCATCGTATAGTTATTGATGAGGGCGTGTCAACTTGCATCATGTCTATTTCTTGTTGGAAAACAATCGGGTCTCTGACTCTGAGCTAGTCTCCTACAACTTTGGAAGCTTTCGATGGGAGAGAATCTCGTCCCTATGGTATTCTTCAACGATTGCCAATTACTTTAGAAGGGAAAACCATTGAAGTAGAATTTGCGGTTGTTGACACAAATCTTACTTACAACCTCCTTCTGGGCCAGAGTTGGACGTATGACATGCGTGCCGTGGCTTCATCCCTCTTCCATGTCATCCGTTTCCCTCACCAAGGGAAAATTGTCACGGTAGACCAGCTCTCCTTCTTCGCTTCCTCTTCTGAAGGAAATGTACCTTTCGTCAAACATACCTCGGTTCCTTTTTGAGAGTGTGGGAGCCGGGCTCTTCAAAGATCCCTCCCTTATGGGTGTTTTCTCCCTCCCACCTCCCAACCTCGCCTCCATCAGTATGATTTCGGTTTGTTCTAACCCATGGGTCCTCCTCCGCATTGACCAGATCGAAGCATGGGGCAAGGAGATGCCGTTGAGTCCCGCCGAGCTCAACTACATCGAAATCGTTGTTGTATTGACTTCTCCTGCTGAACCCGCTTCTTTTTAAGCGGAGCTCTTGACTCATACGACTATTCCCCATGGCTTGGAGAATGTGCCTCCTTGGATCCATTAAAGGAAATATTTCCTTCCGACGAAGCCATCATAGAGACTGTGTCTCTTGAGGAATCTCTGTGGTCCCATCTTCACCACCGTTCCTCGTTTCTCCCTACCCTCCGGGAAACGTTGGCTTGTCTCGAGCGGTTTGCTCCATGTCTCCCTTCACAACCTCTTCAGACGCCTATTCAGATCTATCAAGTATCGTCTGAAGGGAATTTGGGGAACATTACGCAAACCCAACCTATCGACATCTCTGTCAAACCAGGGATTGTCGAGAACATCTATATAGGAGTCACTTACACTCCTGAGGAGATTCAAATATATATAGCGCTTTTTCGCGAGTTCTGTGACATTTTTGCATGTTCTTATGAAGAGATGCCTGGCATTGATACAAACATTGTAGTGCATGAGATACCTACGGATCGAGGAGCCAAACCTGTTCGTCAGCGTTTGCGTCCTGTGCACCCCCGTAAGGCCGCAGGTATCAAAGCGGAAGTTGAAAAAATTCTTAAAGTTGGTTTTATTTACCCTATCCCACTCACAGATTGGGTCTCAAACATTATCCCTATGGACAAAAAGCAAGGTATTATTCGTGTCTGTGTCGACTATCGCGATATTAACCGAGCCTGCCCAAAAGATAACTACCCCACACCTTTCATTAACCAACTCATTGATGAGTGTGCGGGGAGTGAAATATATTCGTTTATGGACAGCTTTTCTAGCTACAACCAGATTAATATTGCGCCCGCTGATCAACACAAGATGGCCTTTATCTGTCTGTGGGGTACTTTCGCTTACAAAAAGCTCCCTTTCGTTCTCAAAAATGCCGGTGCCACTTTTCAACATGCGTTGTCTTATGCCTTTCACGATATCCGGCACATCGTACATCCTTATCTGGATGACCTTCCCACTCATTCGGCTAAGCGCTCAGACCACCCGTCACATATCCACGAGATTTTTCTCTGCTGTCGACACTACAATATCTGACTAAACCCGTATAAATGTGTCTTCTGCGTAGAATCTGGCCGACTTCTTGGATTTATCGTCTCCCTAGAGGGCATCCACTTGGATCCCCTTAAAGTCGAAGCAATTTTGAATCTTCCTCCCCCTGCTTCTTTGCGGTGACTGCAGAGTTTGCAGGGTAAAGCTAATTTCTTACGATGATTTATCCCGAACTATGTCGAAGTGGCAAAGGGTTTTACGCATTTACTCAAACGTGACACCCCTTTTCGATGGGATGCCATAGCTGAGGAGTCTTTTGCACATCTTAAAACTCTTCTAGTTTTTTCCCCTTTGTTGCGGCCCCCGAATTATCATCATGATTATACGTTGTATTTGGCCGCTGCTGATACCACCATCAGTATGGTTCTAGTTCAGGATGACGACGATGGCATCCAACATGTTATCTACTACCTTAGCCGCAATTTGTTAGACATGGAAACTCAATATTCTTATGTCGAGAAGTTGGCCCTCGCTGCTATTTGCGCTATTCAACGATTCTGTCACTACATCTTGTTGCGTACTATGATAGTGATCTCCGATTGAAACCTCATGACCTATATTCTGTCATGACAATTGCTAGGGGGCAAATACTCGAAGTGGATAGTCATCCTCCAAGAGTTCGACTTGGAATTTACTTCTGCCAAGTCTAAGAAATCACTTGTCTTCGCCGAGCTGTTGTGTTCTTTGTCATCCCCTGCTGCCTCCTCTCAGTTAGAGGATTCCATTCCAGACGAAACTCTCTTCCTCATCAGCACCCTCGATCCCTGGTACAGGGATATTATTGTCTACTTGTAGATGTCCTCTTTCTGTCCCGAGACCTCTAAGGATGCTCGTCGATGGATCTGTCATTAAGCCCAACCATATCGCATCGTTGGGGACACCCTGTACCGGCTCGGTGTCGATTCTGTTCTTCGTCGATGCTTAACCTTCGAAGAATCAGAGAGAGTTCTGAATGACTACCACTCTGGTGCTTGTGGTGGTCACATGTCTAGATATGCCACTGCACAGAAAATCCTCCGTGCTGGCTATTTTTGGCCCTCCATTTTTAAGGATTGCATTCTTGCTGTCCATTCATGTCATGAGTTCCAGATTTACCAACGGAAGATGCGTGCACCCCCTGCTCTGCTGCACCCCATTGTAACCGTCGGCCCCTTTGCCAAATGGGGCATCGATTATGTGACCTGTAACCCTCACTCAGCCAAAGGGCATGGGTACACAATCGTTGCTGTAGATTATTTCACGAAATGGGTCAAGGCGATGCCTACATTGTCAGAAGCCGGTCACACCATGGCGCAGTTCTTGTTTAACCATGTTATTTCTTGGTTCGGAGTACCCCAAGCCATCATCACTAATCACGGAAAACATTTTCGTAATCACATGATGACCGAGTTAACAACCCAGTTGGGCCTTAGGCATGATAGTTCGACCTCGTACTATCCTCAGGCAAATGGTTAAGTGGAAGCCGTGAACAAGGTCTTGGTCACGATGCTTCAAAGAACTGTTGGCATGCATAAGTCCAATTGGAATTTGATGTTATTCTCCGCTTTGTGGACCTACCGTACCTCCGTGAAGGACGCCACCGGTTTTACTCCTTTTCAGTTAGTTTATGGACTGGAGGCGACCCTTCCTATTGAGTGTGAGATTCCTTCATTGAAGATAGCCGTCGAGTTACTCCCTGATACTACTCTAGTAGAAGAGCGACTTATTTACTTAGAACGGCTGGATGAGACCCGTCGTCTAGCCTCCCTAGTTATTGAAGCTCAGAAGAAGTGAGTGAAAACTCACTTCGATAATGCTGTTAACCCCCTCTCTTTCATTGAGGGAGACCTAGTACTGCTCTATGATCAAGCTAATGATAAGCTGAGGGCAGGAGAACTCGAGCCTATGTGGCATGGGCCCTATATTGTGAAAAGAGTTTTACAGAAAGGTGCCTATGAGCTTATAGATTATGAAGGTAATCCCCTGGATAAGCCCCGAAACGGGCTTTATCTCAAAAAATATTATGCATGAGTCCAAGCACTCTCTCTTTTTGTACATACGTATGCTTTCAGTAGTGTGTTGTGTGTGCATGTTTATTTAGTTTTTATTTTGGTATGTCAGCATGATTTCCGCTTATTGTGTCTTTTGCTTCTTGAACAGATGTCTGGATCGCCTTACGTTGGTTTCGCTGATGGTGCTTCCCGCAGTACTCGCAACTTGTCATCTGTTGCATGGGTGATCTACGATCCTCATGGTGAGTTAGTAGATATTCAAGGAGTTTGTCTAGGTTGTACGACGAACAATGTTGCTGAATATAGTGCTGTGATTGAATTATTAGCTGAGGCGATTAACCTCGGCATTCGCACATTGGTTGTAAACTTGGATTCTCAACTTGTAGTCCACCAAATCAACAGTCGTTATTCCGTTAGAGATCATTGGATTTTAAGGTTGTATTTACGTGTTAAGTTGTTAGAAAGGGATTTTGATTTCATTACTTATCAACATATTCCAAGACGACTTAATACGTTAACCGATGCATTAGCTAATTATGTATTGGATAGACATTTGCATAATATGTGAATCATCATAATACAAGGAAGCATAAAATACAATAGTTCATAAAAACATATGTATATATGTATATATATATATTATATATATATATATATATATATATATATATATATATATATATCGTTGTGGCACACCGAGGCGCTCAAAAATAAGTGTACATGTCTGGATAGGGCCTGTGTTCTCTGTACATCTGAGACACATGTCTCTCAAAAAATCATCAGTAGGGAATAAAGACCTAGATATCTACTGTGGTGGGTTGTGCTCCCTATAAGTCATAACCGCTCATGCCACCCGCCTCAAAAGATGGTGCATCCTATGTTCTACCCCCACTATATGGATCTGAGCTACTATGGGGACCTCCTCTATCCCCTGGTAGTCTGGTATCCTGATCAGCAAGCCCTCGAGGTTCCGCATCACGGTCTCCATCGTGTCATCTCCCAGAGGAACCATGGCTAGAGCTCTAATGCCCTGAGAATCCCTCCGTACCTCTGGGGCCAAGCCAAGGGGTCTCGTCGGTCCCACATCTGCATAACATAGCGTTTGTCATTAAGACATGTACATGAAAAAATAAAAAACATCATAAAAATAAAAAATCAAAAAATGAGATCAAGTGTCTTACCACCATCGTCCCGCTGCTCTCCAGTAGGTAGCGGCATGTCTGGATCTCCACAGAAGTCTATCTCGACATATGGCCAGTCCTCCACAAAAATAGTCTGCCTCTCCAACCACTATCGGAAATATACTCCCCATGCCACCGGTCGACCGCCACCTCCTCGTGGCACGACTTGGCCCCATCGTGTGGCCCTCGAGACTCGTCTCTCGAGGGCCCCTAGGTGGGTCAAGGACCATATCCTGTAGCTGTAATGATGGAACCTGCTCCAGCATGAGTGATACTAAGATCGACCTGTAACCAAACTGCTTTGACTCACCTCGATGGCAGTTGGTCAGTTGTCTCTTCATGCTTGTTGTTACTGCTGCTGCCCAGTTGAATATGGTTGGGTTCAAACATTCGAGAGCCAATCGAAAATGAGCCTTTGAGGCCTCGTGATTGGCTAAGGAGCCCGCTGCCTGAGTCACCATGATGAGTATAGTCTGAAGGATGGTGTCCTCCACCGTAGGAATTGCCACCTTCCCACTCCGTGACTTGCGTGCCCGTGGGCACACCTGGGCCATCAACATATCTAAAGTATTGCCGCCGGGTCGCTACCCCTCCAGAATAGGCATCTCACCTCGGCGTGAAAACCCAGTCAAGAAATAGATATCAGTGTAATCAAACTCAATATCATGGCCTCGGATTAGAAATTTCCCATCAGTGGGATTCCAGGCCCTGATTAAGAACTCTAGAAGGTCAGGCTGTGCTCGCAGGCGTGAAGTTAGGAAGAATTTGAGCAACCCGCATGCCCGCATTGCATTTCGGCACCCAGAATCGGAAAAAGCCGCTATATCCTCATTATCATGAGTGCGTTCTTGCCAAACGAATGCCATTATACCCTGCATAGTCAAAAAATCTCATTAGGGCCCTGTTCATAAAAATTCATATGTCCATTTATTAAAAATTTTATTGTGCGGTGTCAGCACGACTGTTTTTAAAATAGTCGCGCTGATAATGGTGCCCTGTGTTGATTTTTACCGGGTCAGCGTGGAAGCACATCACTTTTCCGCGCTAATCTGGGAGTTGTTAGTGGAAATATTTCTCGATCAACGTGGACCCAATAGGGAAATCCGCGTTGACCGAGAGCAGAATGGACTTCAAAAAATCTGCCCAAACCACCACTTCCCATCGTTAGAATGCAGTAAAAACACTTCAAAATGGAGCGTAAGGAGAGATGAACCTACCTAGTACAGGCTGCAGGACCTTCGATGCTTGTACGGGTTGGAATTTGGCTTGTTAACCTCACAACTCCAAAGCTCCAAATGGTAACAATGGTAAAAAAAAATTTGGTTTACCCCCCTATTTATGGTAAATTTTGGAAATTAAATATTATTTTTTATCCTTATGGGTTTTTAAGAGTGGTTTTTACCATATGCTTGGTTTCAATGTAGTTTTACTACGTTTTAATGCATGCTATTTATATTATTTTGAACAGGTTTACACGTGCAGTGTTCCTTGTGAAGATTATCACGCTGGTGGAGTTACGTCGGTTTTATACACACTAGGTCCTGAAATGTCAGATTTAAGCTCTTTTTCGATGTGAAATAAGAAAAGATAGCCGAGTCTCCCTCTCGAATTGTCAAAAGAAACAAGAGGCGTTCGTCTTTTAAAGCTCTTTTTTCGACCATTTAAACTTAAAAAAGATCGCCAGATTTTTGTCGTTTCAAATTTGTTAATGGTCATGAAATGACGTGGTTTTGACTGCTTTTTTACTTTTTCGGGTCAAAGTCACTACTTATGAAAAGTACTCCTTGGTCGTAATGGCCGGGCAGTTCTTTCAAGCATAGTTTTATACTTTTTCGGGCTCGAGAGACACAACTTTACGAAAAAGAACACCCCTGGAGTTTCCTTTTCGCTGTCTTTTCAAACTCTCTAAATATGAAAAGACGCCGAGTTTTTCCTTTGTCGGACTCGTTAAAACTTTAATGACATCAGATTTTGTCGTGATGACGCCTCTCAAGCATATTCTATCCCCATCAAGCTTGCCATTCAAAAATAACCGGGGTACTCGCCAAAAATGGTGGGGGAATAAAGGGACCGTAATCATCGTCGTGTCGGCAGTATGTCGCTCTTGAACATGGCACTTGTCTGCATTCGTGTCTGGGTGGGGACATCTCATCTTGTTTCACACTTGCCTCCGTGGGTTTGGGTTATCCTATTTGACCATTCATCTGCTCATCGTCTTGTCGTTATGACCCCTGATCATTTGATATCAAATACTGCCAAATCCGCTGTTTTGCCGCCGATATGTTCAAGAGAAGTTGACCTTTGCAAAATACTCAACCTCCCTTTGATATCTCACACAAAATATTTTGTCTCTCTTTGTCTTGTGTCGATGATGTGGGAAACATTATGGCCCACCTTCGATCAAGATCACTTCCTGTCGACTTCAGCTCATTATCCAGGAAGATGACCTAGAGACTCCCTTCAGGTGCCTTAAGGCCTCCATGACTCAATGGCAGGTTCTTCGTGTTCGACACAAGGTTTTCATCATTGGCCTCCGATAGAATGATTCTACGGGTGTTCGACACCGGCTCATTGATTCACACGCCGTGGAATGTACCTATAGTAACTTGAGGATCATTGTCACTATTGGTGGTACCTCTCACGTCTGTTAATAGTTTTCATCATTGACTGGTAATCAGACGACGTTCTCGCATGTTTGACTTCGACTCCCATATTCGCATGCCTGAACTTGTACTTTTGTTCGGGTCGAGTTGGAGCACAAGACCCCAAACTTTGTATATTGAGATCCGGGTTGCATTTTGTGGATTATTGTAATCACTACATGACTCGTTCATTAAGTGGCTGCAACCATGCTTGAGTCCATTCATTGATCCTCATCGGATGGCTACGTCCATACCTGGGATCCAGTTTTTGCATACTATGTTATGGATGGCTACGCCCATACCATGTACATCATGTATTTGAGCTATCAACTGTACTACGTGCAAGTTCTTCTTGGTGGTGTTCTAGTTTGGCCAGTTCCGTAAAGCATTTCATCCCTCCCACTCTCTCGGGCTTCATGCTTTAGGGGGCATCTGTTACACAGTAATTTGTCATTGTCTCCCTGTCAGTCTTCCTACTGTGTCATGAGACAAAATTCATCATGCTCATGCTCTCTAATGTGTCCAAATTACCCACTTTGCCAAAGTTTCCTCTATCATCGCGACTGTTGTAAAAATAAACACACTGATGAGCACTCCTAAACAGACTCAATGCGCTGCCAGCGTGGAAGCACACGCCTTTCTCTCTGGTCGAATTTCATGTGACAACGCACTATTCCTTATATATGATCACGTTGATATGACTTTCCTTATTATTCAGTAGTGATGACAGCGCTCCAGTGCAGTTATGTACCTGCGATGATCCAGTTTGGGCGAGTTTTTTCTAACTATCAGCCTTCCATATGACTTGAAACCTGGTTGTTGGCCTTGTAAATTTCGCCCTCCCTTCTCTGGCATGTTTTTTTCGTCATTTGAGCCACCTTCCTTGGAGATAAGTTCATCCTCACACTATTCATGGAGACTCCTTTTCCTATTTAAGCCTCCACCATTGCCATGAGCTGCTAGTTTTTTTGGAATTGATTGTGTATGGAGCATTGCTGATAGTGTGTAAGCTTGATAGGTAGCTGGTGTGATAAGTGTGGGATTGCTATAGTGCTTAAGGAAGGTTGTGAAGTGTTTCCATCTTGTGTAAACTTGTGTGAGAGAGAGAGTTGTCTTGGGATATCTACTTTCAAGGGTGAATGCTTGAAGGACTTGCTGGCTGGACCCAACCAAAGGAGGATTCGACGTCAGAACTTGGTTGTATTCTCTTTTGTTTTATTAATAAGATAAACGACTATCATTATGGTTCCACTCATGTATCTTTGATTATGATGTTTGAGTTGTATCTTTTCTGACTGATACATAGTTGCATTTCCCGGATTTTATGCTTGTATTTGTCTTGTTCTTTGTTTGTGCAGGTGTATGTTCATGGAGATCGTGAGGATCGCAACCAGTTGAATCGAAAGAACGGAAGCGACAACCCTTCTACAAACATAAGCATTGGATTCTAGGTAGGCTCTCATCTTGGCCTTTATTTTACAATTAGGAACCTGCTTGTTAGTGTTGCTTGATTGTTGCTAGACCTCAGTTAGGCTAGAGGGATCGCCTTTGTCCGCAGAGGGGATTTACCTACACAACAGTAGCAACAAGAAAGTCTTTTCAAAAATGCTCTCAACAAAAACTGAAACTTTGCGATTGAAACAATAAGCAAGAAACACTTTTGCAAGTTGACACCCTACAAAGAATGACAACTCAACAAAAACAAATGTGTTTAAAAAGGCTTTTTAACAATCGAAAGCAATAAGGAAAGATTTGGTAACAAAGACCAAAAAATATCAAAAAGACAATTTCAAGAAAGTATCAAATGACAACTTTGATGAAACAAAGAAGTAGATGGTCATAAAAAGCGATTTCGTTAAGCAAACAAAAAGTCACCAAAAGCAAAGTTCAACATAAAGATTGATAACAATCTTTCTGCTCTGATAACTCAGAGCAGCCAAGATTCCAATCAAGAAATCTCGCGTGCTTTTAGCAAAAAGATGATGACTCTTGCAAACACAAAACAAGACCAATACTCCTTATAATCAGAGAGAAATCAGAGTAAGACACTTGTTGTAACACAAACAACTGATACTGGCAAAAATGACTGCTTCAAATTGACTCAAAACATCAGACAAACTTCAGAGGCACAAAAATTTATAAATCTTGAAAGTTGCAAGATATACGCGACTGTACTTAGTGCAGTTAGCGTGTATAAGTGACTGTGCCTAAGGAAACCTGCGTATATGCGGGTTTACTTCAGGAAACAAGCGTCTATACGCTTCTGTAACTAAGGAAAGCAATGTATATATAATATTTCAAGAAAAATAAAAAACAAACTGAAGAAACTGGCAAAAATCAGAATTCAAGAACAGACCAGATAGTAACAACAAACCAACAAGCAACTGAGCCCTGATAGGCTTGAAAAACACCCAAACTAGGAAAAACAAGAGTGTTGTCCCCAGTGGAGTCGCCAATTCTGAGCGAGAAAAGGTGAATATGAACTACCATAAAGAAACCCAACACTTCTAAATTTGATGGGCTTTGAGTATTATGGAATATGAAAGGATGCCCCCTTATCAAATCTAGGACCTATTTTGTGCTTGTTGTTGACAAGCTCTTCCCAAGGTTTGGTGATTGGCTTGGGAAGTGCAAGCTGAAAAGCTACATCAATATGAAAATTTTCTCCTGAGATGGACTCAATGATTTGATCAATTTCTAGTTGTTGATGGGATTCAACTTTAATGTTATTGCTTTGACCACTTTCTAGCAACTGATGGGAGTCTCTCTTGACCTCAAATAGAGGATTGTTCTAAATGAAAACCAACTCAGAATTATGCTTACATTGTTGTATCTCATCTCATTGGAGCTTATATTTGAACTGCAAAAATTCAATTTTCTCTTGTGAATTTTGTAGAAATGTTTGAATATCATAAACAATGTTTGTGCTGATTTTTACCGTGCTTTCAATAGTAGATAGTATTAAATTTCTAAATAACTCTAATAAATCATAAATTCTGACCATTTTATAAAAGCACAGAAAATAATTTCAATCAGCTTTGAAAATAGTGTCATCTTCAATCGAAAATGCACCCGTAAGCTTAGAAAAATACAAAAAGATCCCAATGTCAAATAGATGATCTCTTTTATAGGCCTATGGTCTACTATCTATGATATATTCATGACTCTCTTATTATGACCATGAGTGGTACTGCGTCAAGTTATGGAGAAATATCTCCCAATATAATCTCGATTTGTTATATTGAAGATCCAAAAGTAAAGTCTAATATGCATTTCACATTAGGAACACTTGTAACAACTACAAGTATGTGAATTCCAAGACTGTGGTTAATGATCTCATACCAAATAGAACTCTTTACAAATTTTTATTCATCCAACAACAATAGAATTCCACAATTAAATTTTTCTATAACAGCCGCTAGTTAAAGTTCATGTAATAAAAGTTAATAAAGGAAAAATAAGACCATGGTTAAGGGACAATTATTCCAAATTGAATGTTGGGCAAAACATCCTAGTGGGTGTTCATTTTGGTTATTATGGCTAAAGGAATTTAGCAAAGGCAATGGCAAAGGCTTTGGAAAGGAAAAATGGCATTTTTGGCACATTTATTTATGAAAATAATGGAAATGAGGATAAAAGGAAGGTGAAATGTCAATGGTTACATGTGAGGAGGAAAATGAAGGAAAATAATGGAAATTGAAGAAAATAGAGGCCTCATTAATAAAAAGGCTTCTGAGGATCAGTTGGCAAGTTTTTCTCAGGCTTGGTTAGTGTAACCTTTTGTTAGTTCAATTTTGGAGCTCTCTCATTATTCTCTCTCTCTCTCACTCTAGTTTTCTTGGAGAATTCTATATTTGGAGCAAGGAAGGGAAAAGAAATCAAAGGAAGGACAAGGAAAAGAAAGGAAAGCAAAGAGAAGCATGGAAGAGCGGGATCGAGAATATTCAGTAGGAATACTTGTAGGTAACATATTGCATGTGTGATTTCCTAGCTGGTTTTGACATGCATGGTTTTGCATGTTGGTATTTGGTTCTCTGGTTATCGGTGGCATGGTCTTGCTAGGTTATGAAAATAGTTTTCAGCCTTGCCTTTCCTTTCTTCAGATAACCATGGTGTGATGGTTTTATTTCTCGGTTTTGAGCTTTAGAATTGTCAGATGGTTTCAGAATCTGAGGCAGAGGTGGTCTCAGGAAAATTCCCAAAGGCCTAGGAATCCCTTGACCGGTTTTGGCAGGATACATGGTAATTCCTAAGGGTGGAGTCTTGGTTTAGGGCCTAGTGAACCGTTGTGGATTGCGGTAAAGCCTAAGAGACAAGGAGATGGAAAATTACTCAAGGATAGTGATGGAGTCCGGAGAAATTCCAAGCTTGGTTTGGTTTTGTAATCTCAGCATCGGTTTTGGTGAGATCACGGTTTGGTGGGGGTGGAAGTGGTTTAACCTCTATATACCCTTGGTTTTTGTTTTATTGGTTTATCAATGAGATCCCACATTCATTCTTGGAATATGACACGAGGGTTACTGGATGAAAGAAAGATTTGGTTCAGCTGTCTCTATGGTCGGGTGGTATGTGGAAGTCTCGAACTTGGTTGGCTCTTTCCTATGTTTAACAAAAGATAAGTTATATTGCTTTTGTACTTGCTATTATGTGGCCTTAATGGTTCTTATTGAAGTTTTATTTACATGGTTTAATGTCGGTTGTAAGCATGGTTATATGATTGGTTATAGTCATGGTTATTTCATGTATTTACTTATAACTGAAAGGGTAATGGATGTGATTCAAAATAGTTAAGGGAAGAGGGTGGTAATCCTTCTTGTCAAGTCTCATATGAGTTGTCAGTCATTTATGCTATATCTTGTATTCGTGTCCTATATATTTCATTGATGCCAATGTAGAGTCCAAGAACTGCTTTACCTTGACACCCTTTTTGTCCATGTTACTTCCTTTTTCCCATCACTATCATCCAAATAAATGCAATAAATATAAGGTTTTGTTAAGGTAAGCACTCATATGTCCTCTTTTTCATATTTATGTCAATATGCCTTATTTTTTTATTAAACTTTACATGCAGCTACAGAATTGACCTGATTCTCCAACTAATCCATAGATCTGCAACTACTTCCATTGTTGATAGCGTTTGAGTGTGCTAGCTCAGCAAAGGAGTATATGGGTAGATAGGGAATGGTCCTCTCATGGATTTATTCTTGTTTACTCGAGATAATCCATCAAGATGTTCACACTACAACACGGTTAACCATGATAGTCAACCGCAAGATAACGTACTAGAACAGAGTCTGAGTTTCAAGAGATATTATTGATTTTCTTTTTCAATAGCAAATTGACGAATAAGCAATATGATTTGGTTTGATAAGGATTGTAGTGAATATCCATATGCTTGAATGTCTCATGTTGTTAATTAAAAACTCTATAAGAACAATGGCGGTCTGTGTTAAGTGTGTGCCACCGTATGTAATTTTAAAGCATCCTGTAGAAACTCTTTTGCCATTAATGCAAAGATCTTGGTTCATACATTTCATGTGTTGTTGATTAAAGATGTTGACTGCCTCGTGGAGGGCCCCTACATGCAGATCAGGTCTTTGATTCACTGCAATTAGATTTTCTTTTATTTCATAGATTTAATTTGTGGATGCTCTTTTTTTATATTTCTAGGATGCAGTTCAATGGAGTTCGTGACTAGATTGATCTCTGCATTAGTAATCTTGTTTTATTTATACCTAGCTTAACTCAATCATCTCATTTCCTTTATACCTAGTATAATTCAGTCATTTCGTTTCATTCATAGTTTACTTATTTCATAGCTTAGTAATCTTGTTTCTGCTTTACTTTTGCATTGAATGAAGTTGCAGTAGATAAGAGTGATAGTCTTTCTTAGCATCTGAATTCAAGCATCTTTCGTTTTCCAAATTGGTAAAATAGGATCTCCTTTATATCATTTCATGCTTTCATAATTAGCTTTTTTTAGCTACAACATAAAAATCCAAAAGCAAATTGATAAGTTGAAGAGTAGATTAACTTAATATATTCATTAAAAAGAGTTAAGATCACTATTCAAACCATTCTAAAAATATTAGTTCAATTAGAAATAATTATAGAAACATCACTTAGAGTAATCAATTAATAAATCTTAGAAATAACATCCTAGAATAGATAATAAAATCATTTGATTACTGATTCTAGAGTTTGACATTAATTTATATAACAATAACATAATCACCTTAACAACATAAACAACTTCTAGCACATACAGTGAACTTGTACTTCATCAATTTACCTACCTTGGTCAATAATTTATGCTTACAATTTAAGAATATTAAATTTAATGAACATTTTGGCACCGTTGTCAGGGAAGTGCAAATAGAAGTTAAAAAAAACATCAATTAAAAACATGATATGAATAAGGAAAGAGACTGTAGATTTAGATTTTTAGGATGAGGAAGAAGTTTAATTACCACAAATCCACTCACTCCACCATGACTTTGGAGTTCCACACCACCACAAATCCACTCACTCCTCCATGACTTTGAAGTTCCACACCACCTACTCAAACATGAATTCCTTTTGTAGGTCAACAAAAACTTCCTGAAGTCTTAAGATCATAAATCCAATAAAAAACTTCACCTACGTCATCTACTAAGGCCATAATCGAAGAAAACCCTACATCCCCAACTACAGGAGTAGTTTTTCTATCTTCCACCGGTGAACAAATTCTAGGAAAAGAATTAGAAATTCCTAGTGAAGAAGAGGAACAAGAAACTCATTTTGACTATCCATTAATAGAGGAAATAGAAGAATTAGAAGATACTTACATTAGTTTTGAAGAATCTATCATGGCTGAAGAAGGAGAAGGGGAGGTACACAATGTCAATGGTGAGGAAAACAGGATTGGAGGAGGTATAGGTAGAGGAGGAGGTGGAGATAGAGGCAGGGGAGGGGGTAGAGGTAGAGGAAATCAAGATCCGTTTGGATTTCCTATTTTTGATGAAGATAAAACCCTCACAATGAAAAATATTTCACCTTCTATTCTTCATAATTTCCATGGAAAAAGGAGTGGAGATCCAGAGGAATTTTTCTTTGAATTTGAAGTATTATGCAAATCATATGATTATCTTCATGATGCTCAAAAATTGAAATTGTTCCCTGCTACCTTAAAGGATTCAACATTGAAATGGTTCATGAGTCTAGGAATGAATTCTATAAGGACATGGGAAAAAATGAAAGAACCTTTCTTAGAGAAATATAGAGACTATTATATGCCTCACAACATTAGAGATGAAGTCTTCAAAATGACACAAAAAGAAGATGAGAATATTGAAGAATTAGTCGAGAGATTTGTATATAATCTTAAAAGGGAAAAAATGGATAGTTTAGATGAGGAAAATTTGAAAGCCCTCCTACTCAAATATATCAGAGATGAGTGGATTGATATCCTTAACTTAACAGGAAAAGGAGATATTTCTCAACTACCATTTACAGATATCTGTGACTTATGTGTGCATATCTCAAGGGGTAAAGCATGAGTTGGAAACATTCCTAGGGACCCTCTATTATCAAGAATCAATAAATCTGTAGCTGGGACAGTCAATAGAGTAGAATTAGGAATTTTTCTTGATACTTTCAAGACAAATATTTTAAGGAGTCTAAGTGAAAAAATTGACACCCTTAAACTAAAAAACAAGCAAAAGTTTGAAAATGTTGCACTATCTATTTTTTGTCCTAGGTGTAGAAAGAAGCATGCTCTAAAAGAATGTCCTTTAGACTTAAAAACAATAGAAACTTGCGCCATATGTGCAGATAACCATGATACTAAGGAATGTCCTTCTTTACCAAGTCTTAAAGTTGTATTTAATGATGAAGGGATACCAGAACAAGTAGACCCTCTTTATTTTATTTCCAAAATACCATGGCAGAACTCTCAAGCAAATCAACCACAAGGCTTTATATCATAACAATTTTCTCAGTCTTCACAAAATAATTGGAATCCATATTGGCAGCCTTGGGATCAACCACAATCACAATCTTGGAATCAAGGATGGCGAAATCCTTATGGGGCTTATGCTCAATATCAACAATATTCACATTCCTATCCTAATTTTCCACCACAATTCTCACCCCAAACTAATTAAATTCCTCAAGCTAATCAATTACCTCAAGTCCAAATCCAAAATCAAAATCCACAACTCTCCCTACCATTTGCACAAAAATCAAATCAATTAACTGCTCAACCACTTTTGAATCCCAATAATAAAATGTCACAACAACCTGTTTACAATATGGAAGGGAAAAATCCTCAAACCTATGTAATAACTCCACGAAATCTAAATAATGTTCATGGTAGAGTATTGCAAAGAAATCCCCTATTGTTATTCAGGAAGCAAGGATAAATTTTCAAAAAGATAAAAATCAATCTGAAGAAGGAGAAAAATCTCTTCCTCATTAAGAAAATAATAAAATAGAAAATGTTCCCTTTAAATACTCCTATTATAGAATAACCCTCAGTATCCATTAGACCACCTTTTCCTTAACGGTTGAAAATTGATGAAGGAGTTGAAAAACAAATCACATTTCCTGATTATAATATGCTAGATGAATTAAGAAATGTTTTTATAAAAATTCATTTGTTGCAAGCCATAAAAGAAATACCAATCTTTGCAAAAAAAATCAAGGAATTAAGTACTCAAAGATAAGGAAGAAAAATAAAAGACATAAAAAGAATTCAGTTAGTTCGGAAAATTGCAGACATCATGATGGGGAAAAAACAATACAAAAATATTTAGATAGAAGGAGCCCCATTGTGAAAATTCACATCTATGGAATTGAAATACCAAACACATTGATTGATCTAAGAGTAGCCATAAACATAATGAGTAAACAAGTTATGGACTCACTTAGGCTTCCTAACCTTCAATACACACCAACACTGTTACAATTAATAGATAGGTTTGTAATTAAACCTGATGGTGTGTTAGAAGATGTTTGTGCATCCTTATATTCTTGGGATATCTTGTCGATTTCATGGTCTTAACACCCAAGAATAATCTAGGAGGACATCCATTAATCCTAGGAAGACCTTGGTTAGCTACAACTGATGCATTCATTAGTTATAGATCAGGTGACATGTTTATCTTAGATGGAAATTCTACAAATAAATTTACATTGTATCCACCTACAAAAACAACAATAGAAATAGAGAATAAGGAATGGATAGATGATGATTATGATGATATACAACCTATCTTCACTATTGAACAAGTAAGAGAGGAGGACCAAATTTTAAATTTAATGGAAAATAATGAATCATGCTCACATTATGATCGTAGTCGAAATGAATATCTCTCATCTAGACAAGTCTATTTAATCTATATGGAAAAATTTGGGAATTATTCAATAGAAATTTTTCCAGGTAAAACTTTGAACATTAATGAAGACCTGGAAGAATTACAAAAGAATCAACTGGTAGAAATTTTACAAAAACATTCTTCTTCTTATGCATGGGAATACATGGATATGAGAGAAATTAATCCTAAAACTTGAATGCATCATATCTACATTGAAAAAAGTGCAAGACCAGTTAGAAAACCACAATGAAGAATGAACCCAAATCTAAAAGAAGTTTTTAAAGAGGAATTACAAAAACTGCTAAATGTAAACTTCATCTATCCAATATATGACAATCAGTGAGTTTCACCCCTAGTAATCATTCCTAATAAAAATGGGAAATGGAGAGAATGTATCGATTACAGAGAATTGAATAAAGCAACATTAAAAGACCCATTTCCACTCCCTTTCATAGATCAAGTCTTGGACACATTAGAAGGGAAAAAGTATTTTTCATTTTTGGATGGTTTTAGTGGATATAATCAGATCTAGGTAGCACTCGAGGATCAAGATACAACCACTTTTACCTGTCCATGGGGAACTTATGCTTACCAAGTACTTCCCTTTGGATTATGCAATGCCCTGGCAACATTCAAAGAGCAGTCCTCGGAATTTTCTCTGATCTTATTCATGATTGTGTGGAAGTGTATATGGATGATTTCACAATTTATGGAGATTCTTTTAAAGAATCACTTGAAAATTTAGAAAAATTTCTAATAAGATGTAATGAAACAAATCTTTCATTAAGTCATGAGAAATGTTTTATGATGTTTAATTAAGGAATTGTTTTAGGTCACCATATTTCAGGAGATGGAATTAAGGTAGACTCATCTAAAGTAGAGGTCTTTTCTAAATTATCAGTGCCAAACTGTCAATGAGATGTTAGGAGTTTTCTTCGTTTTAATGGATATTATAGAATATTTATAGAAAACTTCACAAAAGTTGTATCTCCACTCTTCAAACTACTTACCAAAGACTATGAATTCAGTTGGGATCCTGATTTTCAAGCTTCCTTTGAAACTTTGAAAAAGAAAATCTTTGAGGATATTTTCACTCGTTTTGGTGTCTCAAGAGAAATTGTAACAGATCAAGGAACAAAAATTACCTCCAGATTAGTGCAGAAGCTTATGGAGCAGTACAAAATCAAGAATCATAAATCCACTCCATATCATCCACAAGCCAATGGACAAGTTGAGTCTACAAACAAGGTGATTGAAGCAATTCTTACAAATATTGTACACTTACATAGGAAGGACTGGGCAGAAAAGCTTCTAGAAGCTTTGTGGGCTTATAGAACTACATGGAGAAGTACTACAGGACATAATACCTATGAACTTGTTTATGGGAAGAAGGTCTTACTTCCAATAGAGTTCCAGATCCAAACCTATAAAACAACAGTCTAGTTGGATCTTGACTTATCAGAAGTACAAAAGAAAAGGATGGGATGACTCAATGACCTTGATGAAATAAGACAAGAAGCCTTCCAGAAGACCAACCTAATTCAGCAACAGAGATCTAGAAGGCTTGAAAAATACATTAAAGAAAGGAAATTTCATCCAGGAGATTGGGCATTACTTTTTTATTCCAAGTTCAAAAACTTCAAAGGAAAATTCCAAACTCACTAGCTTGGACCTGATGAAGTTGAAAATGTCTTTGACAATGGTGCAGTTAGAATCAAGACCATTGATGAAGAGAAAATTACTCTTTTAGTGAATGGACATAGACTTAGACTTTATCAGAAGCCATTGACAAAAGAAGAATTTGTCAAAATTTTCCATGACAATTTAGAATTGAAGATGGTTGAGAAGAAGAATTCTTCTTTTCGACCTTAGAAATATTATTTTCTCTCTTCTCTCTCTCTCTTCTCTCTCTCTCTCTCTCTCTCTTCTCCTCTCTATATATATATATATATATACTATATATATATATTATAACATAAAAATAAAAATAATGTATAAACATGAAAACCAACAAGTTGTTGGCATGCTTATACAAAAACTTTGAAGTGAAAACCAACTTTTGTTTGTACCTTAAATTTTCTCTCTTCACCATTTCTTTCAAAAAGAAAATCCCTTTTTCTAAACATCCCTTTCATAAAAATATTTCAGCTACAGAATTAGTGACTTTCTGCAGCTCGGGCAAGTTTCTGCAACTCTAATAAGATTTTTGCAGCCAATTTGACAGGGACACTTGGTGGATCAAATTGAAGAAACAATTAATTCCTTTCAAGTGAAAAGTACATGCAAAAGACATCAAAGGACAAAAAAAGGTTAGAAAATCAATCTAAGGTATGTGACACTTTAATTTTATAGTAGGGGTTAACATATTTCATATATGAATTATGTGGACATAACATTACCAAAATAAAATGAAATCATTGCATTTCATGGCTGATAGTCGCTTGTCAAATCCATTATAGTTTGCCACCATTTTAACTCCTATCTCATCCTCATTTCGAATCCATCGAATTGATCACCGAATCATTGAATTGAATGCATTCAAATAGCTAACTCATCTCCATAAACCTTCAATATATTCACTCGTTCTCTCATTCCTCCAATTCATATAGCCTCTCCATATCTCTCCATCATAAAGAGAAACCCTACCAAGACCATTTTCCCTATCAAGTAATTAGTTCTTGAGACGAAACATCTCTCACCATGGGCGTTATTGTTCGAACAGAACCAACAGGAAGGAAATTTTTAGAAGGATACCCTCATAACAGAGAATTATTACAAAAATTTCAATGGTTAAATTTCATAGAAAAGTTTCATGGTTTCCACAGGGAGGTGACAAAAACCTTTGCACAATCTTTTGATGGGATAGAGGTTGAAATAAGTGATTTTCAAGTTCACAGTAATAGAGTCCCTGATTGCAGAAGCCACTGAATTGCCTAGAACTAGAGAAAAGTGGTTTAAGAACAGAGGAATTGAAGGGGAAGATTGGAAAATCTTCTTGAAAAACCCAAGCATGGATACTACTGTCTTCAGAAAAGGTATTCCTAGTTTTGGCCTCAAAAGTAAATGGAAAAATTTTCTCCTTGTCCTTCAAAAATTTATTACTTGTGAAGGTCGATTTGGATGTATGTTTTTCTATCACATTAGGCTATTGATGAATTTCCTTGAAGAGCATCAAATGAATATTCCATAATTTATGTTACATAGCCTTAAGAAAATGTCAGTGAATGTTCAAAATAAAATCTAATCTATAGACAACATGATATACCATCATGGATTGATAAAAATATTGATTGAGTTTCATCTTCAAAGCATAGGTGATAAATGGGAAAATTTTCTAGTAAGAAATCATTTTGAAGAGAAATCCCCTGAACAACCAAGTGGTAGAAGAACCCTGAGGGGAAGAAAGAGAAAAATGGAGACAATGATAGAACAAGAACCACAACCGCAACAAGAATTATTAGAGGATGATCTACTAATTGTAGAATTTTTGCAGAAAATGAATAGATAAAGTCTTAGAGGAAAGAAAACCAAAAAGGAAACAAAGGATTTACCCCAAACCAAAATCCTTCCTCAAAAAGAAAATCCAAAAGCTAAAGAGAAGAAAAATCAAGGATTTCCAACCACAGGTTTGAGAAGAAGTGCCATATTAAAAACAGTGAAAGAAGCAGCCTCAAGAGTTGCAGAACATATCGATATTGAGTCGAAAGAGAAATATGAAGGTCTTGAGGACTCTCTAAGAGAATCATTGAAACTATCACCAAGGGTATCACCACCTCCCTTCAGTTCACCTCCAAGGAGTCCAGTACAAAGTTTAGGTATTGATAATGTTTAACAAGAAATTTATGATTACATAGAATCATTAGAGAGAAAGGAAGTAGCAACCAAAGAATTGATCCAGAGCCTAGAAGAAGGAAGTAACCAATTTAATGAGACATAAGAACCTCCAACATCTAATGTCTTAAAACAAGAATTCTTTAAGCTTGATACATTAAACAGGTACCTCAAAACTGAAAATCAAATGTTGAAGACATAGAATGGAATTCAAATTGTTAAAAGTGACAACCTCATTCTTAACTTAAGTCTATGGTATAAAAAGAAAAAGAAATTGAAGAAAGAAAACAAGGCAATGAAAACAAAATCATTAACCTGAAGTATAAAATCCTTATGAGGAAACCAAGGATGGTAGTGGCTGCCAAAAAGAAGAAGAAAGTAAAATCTGGATGTGATAGCAAGGATATATAGGAGAATGACAATGTTGTGTAGTATGAGGACATACAAAACCTCCAATGTGAGGGAATGTAGAGTCTAAAAACTATTTTACCTTGACACCCTTTTTGTCCATATTACTTCCTTTTTCCTATCGCTATCATCCAAATAAATGCAATAAATATAAGGTTTTGTTAAGTTAAGCACTCATATGTCCTCTTTTTCATATTTTATCAATATGCCTTATTTTTTTATTAAAGTTTACATGCAGCAACAAAATTGACCTGATTCTGCAGCTAATCCACAGATCAACAACTACTTCCATTGGTTATAGGGTTCAAGTGCACCAACTCAACAAATGAGTATATGGGTAGACAAGGAATGACCCTCTCATGGATTTATTCTTGTTTACTCGAGCTAATCCATCAAGATGTTCTCACTACAACATGGTCAACCATGACAATCAACTGCAAGATAACGTGTTCGAACAGAGTCTTAGTTTCAAGAGATATTATCGATTTTATTTTTCAATAGAAAATCGACAAATAAGCGATATAATTTGGTTTGATAACGATTGTAGTGAAGATCTGTAGGATTGAATTTCTCATGTTTTTAATTAAAAACTCTATAAGAACAATGGCCACTCTATGTTAAGTGTGTGCCACCATATGTAATTTTAAATCATCCTGTAGAAACTCTTTTTTGATTAATGCAAAGATCTTGTTTCATACATTTCATGTGTTGTTGATTAAAGCTGTTGACTACCTCGTGGAGGGCCCCTGCATGCAGATCAGGTCTTTGATTCACTGCAATTATATTTTCTTTTATTTCATAGATATAATTTGTGGATGCTCTATTTTTTATATTTCTAGGATGTGGTCCAATGGAGTTCGCGACTTGATTGATCTTTGCATTAGTAATTTTGTTTTCTTTATACCTAGCATAACTCAATCATCTCGTTTTCTTTATACCTAGTATAACTCATTCATTTCATTTCATTCATAGTTTAGTTATTTCATAGCTTAGTAATATCATTTCTACTTTACTTTTGCATTGAATGAAGTTGCAATAGATAAGGGTGATAGTCTTTCTTAGCATTTGAATTCAAGTATCTTTCATTTTCCAAATTGATAAAATAGGATCTCCTTTGTATCATTTCATGCTTTCATAAGTAGATTTGTTTAGCTACATCATAAAAATCCAAAAGAAAATTGATAAGTTGAAGAGTAGATTAACTTAATTTATTCATTGAAAAGATTTAAGATCACTATCCAAACCATTCTAAAAAGCTCAATTCAATTAGAAATAATTCTAGAAACATAATTTAAATTAATCAATTAACAAATCTTAGAAATACCATCCTAGTATAGATAGTAACATCACCTGACTACTGATTCTAGAGTTTGACATTAATTTAGATAATAATAACATAACAACTTCTAGCACATATAGTGCACTTGTATTTCATTAGCTTACTTACCTTGGTCGATAATTTATTCTTAAATTTTAAGAACATTAAATTGACTAAACAGCCAAGCATTTAACAAAATTTCAGTCCCGGTTGGGGATGGTCAGGTCTAGTCCTAAGGCTAGTTTTTCGCTTGAAAGTCTTGTTGTCATATAAATGATGGATTATGAAAGCTACAGGGTTTTCTAGGCAGTGACCCAGATTCTGGGCTTGAAAAGTGGCACAAATACTAGAGTCACAAGCATTGGTCTGAGGAGAAATGTCCCTAGGCACACCCATGCCTTGCTATGGGAGCATCTAGAGCCTCCTAGACGCACCCTTGTCCATATCAAGGGAGTGTCCAAGTGTTTAATGGTATAAAAGTTAGTGGGACCTAGGGACTGGTCATGGGGATAATTGAGAAGGCTTCTGGGAGTCCTATAATAGGTATAGAAGGCATGTGTTATGGGTTTTCATTGATTCCTTTTCCTTAAGGTCACCTAGGAGGTCGAGTCTTATCATAGTAGCCCCACATCTCATTTTTACCCTGGGTAAGTTGTTGAAAGTAGGTAGATATGAGGGGAGGTTTTGTTACATTTTCCAATGTTATTGCCACAACAGTTAATCAACATCCTACGTATTGAGTGTAAGAAGGAGGGAGAAATTCTAACCTGGGTAATAATTCATATTCTAATTGTACCCAATTCACATGAACAAAAAAAAACAATGTTCTCTTATAAAACAAAAACTTCAGGTTATGTGAAAAATGACCTCAAACAAGGATTATCGGATGTGGGATTGATGTTTCGAGGAGGGAGACAAAATTTATGCCTAATGGGATTTGAGTAGTCTGAGAATTGTGCAACAATTGTTTAGCATATCAAATGATATAGAGAGATTCCTCAATTCTCTAAACTTACGTGTGTGACATAGAGGCCAGGGTTTCATGTTTTTTCTTGATGTTTTGTAGGGGTGCTTACAATGAACTCTATTTTCTGATGGAAGGAAACCAATGATGGTGTTATACAAGATTCTTCTGAATTTTCAATCGCATTTGGATTCTTCCCTTCCATGACTATTGCATATGATTTTGTGATGCCAAGATCAATTCTAATAGCATCACTTCTATCTCCCTTCGAACAGTAAGCCCTTTCTACAACAGTTTGTCTATGATAAATTTAGGTTGATTTGCACGAGACTCCATACCTCTCTACTACAAAAACATAATGCAAAAACTCATAATTTACAACCTCTCTGCATTTGTTGAGATAGTTTTTAAGTAGGGCAAAAATGGAAAATGCAAGGTTTTGGAATGTTGTAAACGAGCATGCAATACAAAATAAGAAATGACACCTAGAGCTTCTAGAGGCCTTCTAAAGGGCATGCGGAAGTGTAAAAAGATGAGAGATGCAATATTGAGGAACAACAAGGTTCTCTGACTAATTTATGGACTGCATGCAAACTAACAGGTGCATATTTTGTAAACCACCAAGGATTTCAAGACTGCTCAAAGTGGTAGATCTAAAAAACTTAGAGAGGAAAATTTGGCAGGTCTCTGAGAAAAACCTGATCTAATACCATGTTAAACACATACATGGAATAGAAAAAATGTGAAAGATAAGCCTGAATTTATTTTATTATTCACATTTGTGTACACTTATAATACAAAGATATGATTATTGGATTCATATTCCAACGTCCCTTGGACTCCCTTTGACTGTTCAACTTCCACATCATAACCCTTAGTGGATTAGGTGTCCAACATAGATGAAGAACCAATAGTTTGACCAGATTTTTTTCTTAGGTGTTCCCTTTCAACTGAAGAATCATTTCTAGTCTTTTGATTTTTTGAAGGTGTATATGCAAGTCCTTTATTTCTAGTTATGATAGGAAGAGCTTCTTCCTCTTCTTCATCTGAGGTAGCTAGAATAAAATTCCAAAGTCCATTTGCCTCAACTATTTCTTCTTCTCCAGTAGATTATGCTTCTTCTTCTTCTTCCTCTTCATCATATTCAACAGCGATTGATATCTATGTAGGTGACTAAATAGGGGTGTAGCTTGTTGATTCTTTCCGAAAGGCCTAAAGGATCATTTTGAAGAAAAAATTTCATGGCAAGACCATAAAAATAGAAGTAAAAATAGTAAAGGAGATTTTTACCATGAACCTATAATTATTTTCCTGAACTCTTACAGAATTAATTAACATATTATCTAACAGAACTGTTGAGGTTACTTACCTGTGCCCTTGCAATTGATGATGCCTCCAACTCCCTACTTCGGTTACCAAAAGAATGAATACACCCAACCAGAGTGAGTAGAACCTGGCTACTCAATCCAATAAGCTTCTTAGTTGAAGCCTACTGTTCCCCCATGCCCAGAACCTCAGAACAAATTAGGCTCTTCCTGTGGATAATTTTCGTAGATGATGTTCCTCCTCCTTCAGATTTTCTTCCCTCTGTCCCCCTTCTAAATCTCTGTTCCGTGGTGTTTATCCAATTTCTTGGCGGTGGCCACTCTTCCACTAGTAGCTCACCACTTAGTTTGCTGGTGACACACTCCCATGTCACGTATCATTTCTTTTAAAGGTCACGTATATATATGTTTTATGATTTAATAAACCACATTATGTTTTATTAAAGTACTTTTAATGTAAATATTATAACATTATACTAAGTACCCCTTTTAATTAATTTCTTATATATATTTTAATTATTTTTTTAATTTGTTAATATAATTTTTATTCATAATCTAGAATATATAATTTATATAGTCCTCTTTTAATATTTACCCATACATTAAGCAATATGGGTGTTGATGGATGAGCAGGACCTCTATTTGAATAAGTGTCATGGTATTTAGTACTTATAGTTAATTTATTATATACATACTAGTGCGGTGTATGTGACACATGCATATGTAGCTATCATATGCATGCATCATATGCTTGCTATTATTCTTGTGTTCTCTATATTTATAGATAGGTCGTTACATTTCATTTATTTGTTTCTTTAACTCAACCATTTCATTTGACATTGTCTTAAGAACCTTTTTTAATATTTCCATGTCATATGGATCTTTGGTGTTTTTTTTCATTGGTTCATCTTTAAATGTCACTTTATCTCTAGGCTTCCTTTCTTCAATAGAGACTTTCCTTTCTAATTCTAACATTCTATTTTCAATGACCACCAATTCCTTCATATTCAACAATTGTTGGTTTTTATGCCCTATCAACAAAAATGGCTATAGAGGAAGGAAGAGCACTAATGTACCAATCAACTCATACTTCTTCACCTAGCTTGGTTGTACCTGGGATCTTGTTTAAAAATTTGTTAAATCTGGAGTTAAAGTCCTTTATTTTTTCATTTGATCAACCTTTAAAGTTAGATAAATCATTAACTAATTATTGAACCTACGTGAAAAGAAAATTTCCATGATCCAACTGATTCTTCAAATGTATAAGGGAAGAGCCTACAAATAACATCCACCTCGGAGACACCATTAAGATTAATGTCCAACATGAAATTGTGTATATGTTCTTTAGCTCGAAGAACATCATTTGGATTATACTTAGGCAACCATCTCTCTGTATGTTTGGGAATAGAATGTAAAGGATATGCCATATTTATAGCTCCAAGGGAATTCCAAGGTCGGTTTCCATTCTAGGGATTGTAATAGGATATGTGATGGAAGAGATAATAGCAGATGTGGAAGAAATAAGAGTATATATGGGCAGAGGGATGGATGAAGATGAGGATGGAGAACTAGAAGTTGTAAACGATGAAGAAAAATGAGGAGTTGGGATAAAGGAAGATTGTAAAGGTTGTGAAGGGATCAATGGAACGGTAGGAGTAAGAGGAGGTGAAGAAGGTGTGATATTATCACTAGCAGGCGTATCAAAGCCAACAATGGGTTTTTTCTTGCAATGAGCTTGTAAAGGAAACTCAAAAGGCTTGATTCCTAATTTTTCACTCTGAGCTCTGGTCAGGACTCGATAATATTTTAAAGAATATCTAATACTCCCTTCAAAATTATCAGGAGTATTAGTATGCTCCCCATAAATTGGAAACCTTTCGAGCTTATGTATAATGGTTTGGATCTTAGGAGGCTCAACTTGTTGAGTAGGAAGAGGTGTATTTATTGATGGCTCCCTGATAGATCTTCTCACAATGCTAGGCGATTTATGAGAAGGTTCTACAAATTTTGATCTAGGAGGTGTAGAATGAGAATGAGATCTAGAATTTGAAGGTGAGGGTTGGGGAAAAGATTGACTCTTGGTTTTAATGTGTATTTTTCTTGCCATTCAAAGTCAGATGGCCCTCCTAGTGCCAAAAATGTTGATGGACCAAAATTGAATGTAACCACATTTGAAAATCCACCTGATCAAAGCCCAAAATTAGACTCTTTTCCATTTGGAATGGTGGTTCTGATTGGTATTTTGGGTCCAGTTACCTGTAAAATGAAACTTGGATGAAAATGGATAAGGTAGTAGTGGTGGATGATAAAACTAATATAAAGATTGATATAAATCAAAACTAATATAATCTACTTACTTTATCCGGGTATCTTGAAGCATAAGTGATAAAAAGATAACGTTATTTAATGAAAATAAATATTCTCACAAACCAACATTAATAATATCGATTAAAGAATTAATTTAATTAAATAGTTAATCAAATCAATATTAATCCCAACAAATATGAAAAAGTTATTAATCATTCAATGTACCAAAAAGAGCAAATCCACATATCAATATTTAGTGATTGTGCTTGAATTTAAGAAAAACACAATACAAAGAACAATGCTTATTATAGTATATATATATATATATATATTATATATATATATATAATATATATATATATATATATATATATATATATATATATATATATTATACGTATATCAATATTTAGTGATTGTGCTTGAATTTAAGAAAAACACAATACAAAGAACATTGCTTATATATATAGAAGAAAATACAGAAGATATAAGTACTAATTCTACCCTTTGGCTTTGCATACTGGAATCAAAATGGTACATATCTATTAATAAAAGAAACTTGAGTACAATAGTGCAACTAAATCCCTTTTTCCAAAAATTAGAACCTGTTGCATGGATTTGAGAGCCTTACTTATAATGTCTTTTACAAGAAAAAAATGGAGAAACTAATCCTCCAATACTCTCTCAGCTAAAGAGAAAACAAGCTATGCAAAAAATAGTAAAATAAATTACATTTGAAAATATAGTCCAATGAGAGAGACTTCAAGCTGATGAAGAGCTAGTACCATATTACCATAGTTGATAAACTTCTAGAAGGGGTGTTAGCTCTTATGGAGATTGTAGCTTCATGTTTAGTTGACAGTTGAAAACATAATTCTGAAGAAGTGGTAGTATGTGAGTGATTAAGTCAGTGAGAGTATTTAGAACTCGTAAATGACCATTAGACTTGATTAAAAACTACCAGTTCAACTCAAGGTTAACCTTTGACAACATTTCAATTCTTTTCTTATCTTTATGCTTTTATCTGCCGAATATTTCTGTAATATTTCAACATCTAGCAATGTATCCTCTTTATAGCTTGAATTTAAAATTTCCTCCAAAAGAGGCTAGATCATGGACAAATTAATTGAACATGAGAGCTCTCACATGTCATTTTCCAACTTTCTTATTAAACAAATTCTATCTTTCCAATTTCCAAGAACCATTGACTTGTGTGCCTCATCAATTCTGGGTAGTTTTGACTACATTATTTTCTTATCTTCCTGCAATTCCAAGAGATCACTAAGATTTCGCTTGGCTTTTCATACTAATTTCCTATGTCAACTAATTCATCAATCAATTTAGAGATTAACCTATGTTGCTCCTACATTAAGCTTAGTTTCTCGCAAAATATTTGGTGTTGATTGACGAAGTGAGCGAGGAGTTGAAGGGACTCATGTTTAAACTCAGTAATACTTCGAGCTACTGACTTTATCTGCTCTAAAATTTGTTCTAATTGTCATACTTGATCATGTCATTGCTTGATTTCCTTAGAGTACTTATCTTTGACTAGCTTAATTTGTTTTTGCAATTTTGTTTGTGTTTGGATCACTTGTTGCTCGAGATGTGTTTTATCATCTTTATCTTGAACAAACTTTTCGATATAAGTTGTTCTATCAATAGTGGTCAAAGCATATGCACCTATATACTAGGCTAGTTCCTATGTTTATTCATGTGGAGATTTTGTATTACTCCTCCATAGTAGTTCTAAAGAAGCAACATTTGTAGGATAAGTTTCACTGTCAACTTGCCTTTTGCTGATAATTTCTTACTAATGTGAATGATAGAAGATTTTAATAAGAGGTATTTCTTCAATATTTAGTTGAATTTCAGCAGTAGGATGAGATGGAATGATTTCCAAATTGACCTAAGTGTTCCTATAGATCTTGTCAAGAGGAAAAAAGTGCATAATGGTAGTCTCCGTTGAATCAGGAGTAACAGGAACATTTTGTTGAGTAGCACCCTGATCAAGGGGATTCTTTTGTTTGTTAACTTCACCTATTCTTTTCAAATAGTCATCCCATTCCTTATTCATGTTATTTAGAATAGGATTAGATGAAGAATATTGCACAGTAGAAGAAATTTACATTGGTGTAGAAATTTGAGGTGTTTCCTATGATGTAGAATTGTTGGTCTTTTTAACAAAACCAATAAAATTGGGAAGCTTAAGTAGATGCATGGGTAATGAAGATTGTATGAAATCTTTCTATACCATGAAATGCTAAAATTTGTTTGGTGATAAATGCTTGGCTTTGAAATAAACCAATTCATAAGCCACAACCCAATAAAACAAATCATCATATTCATTGTGCTCATGAACATAATTTTTAATGTGTGCTTCAATAGCTACATCACTGGCCACATTAGAAGAATCAAAAGCTCTACATGGAATAGTTTCCAACTTTGGCTCATTTAGGGCCAATATCTATTTTTAGACATGTTGATAGTTCGAAAGAAAAAAATGACCAACCTTCAAAGGAAAATGAGGCCAAAACCTTTTAGAAGCCTTTTTGAGTTCAAAATTAATGTCAATCCCCATAGTCTGAAAGGAAATTTCTCTAGAGAGAAATTTGTTAGGTATATAAAGAGGAAGGACATGAGGATCTCCATTATTTCCCAAGATTCTGATATATGTGAATAATTATTCAACAAATCAAGCCCCAATTCTCATAAGGTTATCATGAACAACAACATACATCCTTGGGGGTTTGATATTAAAAACACCCTAATGGATAGGAATCATGACAAAATGGCAAATGCAATAAAACATTTCAAAGTAATTCTCCTCCCAGAGGATACTGTGGTTGATTCATAATAATGTAGGAACACAACAAAATATAGACATAAAATTAAACATAGAGATGCAGCAGGAATAAAACTTGATTTCATTAATATCAAATAATTGAAATATGCTTACATACAGAATGGAAATAAACTAGCTCGGGCAATGGTATCTTATCTCTGAGAAGAAATGTGGTGGCTACATGTCTCTGAACTATGTTACAATGAGGCTAGAGGGCCTTAAATCCAGAGGCTAAAGGGCCTTTTTATTATTGAACAATAAAGGGAAACCCTAAACAACCAAAACCCTAACCATAGGAGATGGAACGCCAAGAGTTTGTGGACCTCGTCGGGGTTAGTTGGGTAGTCAACTTCTCGAGGTCATAAAATAGTCATATGATTATTGGAAAGGGGTCCCTGAGGGTCAATTGAATCAATTTTGAGTAAATTTTGTAGTTCTTTTGGTAATGAATGTAAAGTCTCTACGAAATGTGGAAGCAAAGCTAGTAGAAGTCAAAGGGGATTTAGTCCTTTAGTTGGATAGGTGATAGAGTTGTTTTAAGACCGGACCATGGTATTTTAAAGAATGTTCTATATAAAGTTGATTCATAATGTGTCTTATGAGTACCTTTTGGAAAAGAATCATTGTAGGGGAAAGGTGCTAAGGCAGGAAAAGTATGTTTCCTATACTTGGGTGAAAGGGGAAGGCTCCTTCTACTAAGTGCGCGAAGACCTTGGTAAGTCCATGGTTTGAGTGTGTGGGCCCCTACAATTGAGTGCATAGGGATAATGAGTCTGTAATTGAATGTTTATACTTAATAAGGACTGTTTTGAGATGATTCTGATGCATCTAAGCCTTGGTATTTACTTCTGCTAAAGTTTATGGATCTTCACTTTGTGATATGTTTTATGCGTCTTAATGCTTATTTATTGCACGAAACTAGTATATCTATAATATTTATGCATGATAAGTACAGATAATTACCTTTGCAAAGATATGGAAGTTGTTTAGATAGATTTGCAGATGTTATTTGTTGAAAGGATTAGATCTGTGCGAAGGTAGATCTAAGCCGCAAAGGTATCAGGAAACCATCATACAAGCCTTTGGATGTAGAAAAATGGTTCTAGCATCCCCCAATATTGCTTTAGGTTAGACTGCAGCCTGTGCTATACATGTTGTTTTTGAAAGGGCCAACAGTTAGGGTTTTGTTGGTTGGCACAATTAAAGTTGAACTGAGGTCAGGCCCCATCAAGCTAACAAATGGTTCCCTTGTCTGGACTAGGATCTCTCTAAGGAATGTGTGATGTCAAATAAGTGGTTCCTCACTAAGAAAGGAATCAAAAAGTGGCTCGATCAGAAGTTGCACGTGTTTGCAGCTCAGGAGAACATAAACCCGTGGTTCTCCAAGGAATAATGGTTGAATAGATACATGTACATAGTCGAAACCAAAGCCTTTTTCCATTTGTTCCCTTGTGAATTTCATGAGTGGCTATCTAAATTAGCGGATAGTCAAGTTATGTGGAGGCTTGATGGCCCTATTGTGTGGACTCCAAAGCTGGTGAACTGCATGGAAGCTTCAAAAAATAACATCAAGTGGGATTTTTATCCTTGGATTGATCGTATCATAAGAGGGTTTGTCACTAAGATCGCAATTGATATGACCATCAGCTATAGCGAAGCACAACGCAGGCTCTTCAAGGGACTATGAGGTAAGTACTTAAAATATCTAAAAACTTGGATTAAGATGATGTTGTGTGAAAACCGGGTTATGCCATTACCTTGATGTTTGGGACTAAGTGAATCAGAAAACCCTTATGAAGGAAGGGAGAATAAGGCTTTGAATATAGTCCACTGCTAGGATCCTCTTTTAGTGATGACGAAGGCACTATTCTGAGTACACAATGAAGTGCGTTGTAGATAGTAAATCAGGGTATCTCGAGGATACCTCACCCATCCAATCCACCTCCACCTCCACCTTTGCTATATACAACTACAGCTCCACCTCCACCTTCACATCAACCATTCAACATGTCGAGCACGATGAAGATGCCAATGTTTAAAGGGGTAGGGAGTTAAAGCCTTGAAAAATTCTAGTTGGTTGCAAATTATGTGTGGACAACGCAACAGATTACTAATGATAATATAAAGAAATCGCAGCCGGTCATAACGCTACAGGATAGGGCACTGACCTGGTATATTAAATTATGTTAAGATAAACCTGGTGAGACATTGGCAGAGACTCAGTAACAGTGAGTTTAAGAATCCTAAGTCTCAGGTGCAATCTGTAACATAGTTTAAGGAGATACAACAAAAGGTAAATGATTCCTCATGGGATTTTGATCATAGACTAAAATCACTAATTCGCCACGCTAATATGAACATCACGGATGATCAAAATAGAGACTCGTACATTGTTTAGTTGTTGCCTTGTCTAAGATTACCATTATCACATCAAAAGATAGGAACACAAGCAGAGGTTGTGGAGATTGAGATGAGGTTGGAAGCCTCACCAGTATAGGATATGAATGTAGGAGTATAAAGGATTTAGTCATAGCTCACAAATCTTCACATGGAATTGTAGAGTTTGAAGACAGGGAAGGATGCTCATACTAGCATGCACGTGGAAGTATGGTGTACAAAATGTAAAGACAAGGGACATGATAAGGATCACTACCCTGTTTATCAGAATTATTTGATTGGAGGAGGTCCTATTCCTTTGAAACCTAAGAATATTGTGGGATGAAGCATGGGAGTACCATTATGGTCCGTTATCTGCCAGATCACTGGAAAGCATGCGATGGATAATTGTCACCTTTTGCAAAATTTTGTACAAACACCGCAAAATTGTTTTGTACTTTTTGTAAATCGGTCAGACATGATGAGTGAAACTACCAAATTTATGAATTGATGATGGAAAGGACCCCTACCTATCGAGTGCAGGTGGAAAATCTTCCTCAGGATTAGGGCGTGGATGCAATGTGCAGAGGATTCCAAGGTCGTGGAATAGGAAGAGGAGGAGGGGCTGACAGAGGTCGTGGAAAAATTATTTGTTATAATTGTGGCGAAGCTAGACATTTTGTGCATGACTCTCAGAACCCAACACATCCATCTTGTCAATATTGCAGACAGTTCGATCATGTGATAGAAGATTTCCCAATGCTGATTTGCCAAGATGCAGGAGAAAAAGATGCAACAACCTACGCAAAACATCCAGATGATGAGGGCAGAGCCTCACGAAGAAGTTCACAATATTAATATTGTAACGCACAGTGGAATGGCCACAGGAGAAGATAAAGGAAAGCATCCAGAAACTGAAGGATGGATGCGCAAGTCTACAGAAAAGGAAGTCAGATTTGACCTCAACCAGGCTAAAGAAACTTTTATGGAGGCCAAGAAGAATTTTGTTGAAGCTTCTACATTAGGGAGTCAAGAGAAATCAAATAGAAATAATGAAGTGAAAGATGTGGATCCCTCGCTATTAGCCACTTTTTTGAAAACTTGTATGAAGTTGTTAGGAGATAAGAAGGCAGTGGAAGGGCTTCAGGAGCTAATTGAAAATTGTATGGGAAAAATTAAGATTCCTTCATGACAACACGCTGTGAGGAAATTGAGTAAACATAAGAAGCAAAAACGGTGTGAGATGAGGCTGAGCGAGCAGATTGGCAAATATGAAATGGATCAAGTCATCCTGAATTTGGGTTCTGATGTGAATGTACTACCTAAAAAGACATGGGAGAGGATGGGGATACCTAAGCTACAATGGTCTCCCATACAACTACACATGGCTAATCAATAGAAGATCGTTCCTATGGGGTGCCTGTATGGGGTAACAGTGGACATTGAAGGAGCAAGTGCTCTAGCTGATTTTGAAGTACTTGAAACAGCGGATGACAACAATCCTTACCCTGTGCTATTAGGAATTGATTGGGCCTTTGACATGGATGCAATAATCAATCTAAAGAAATGAAGGATGACATTTGAGAAGAAGGCGCTCAGGGTTATTGTGCCACTGGATCCTGCCAAAGGAGCGTGGTACACTGAACCAGTACGCGACTATGTGGAGGATGATGACTTGGATCAAATATTCAAGATAACTGTGCGTGATAAATTTTGGATCAATCCCATTATAGATGGGTAGATCACGTGGGATAGAGACAACTCCTGTACCTCAGACTCAGATGAAGAGTTCGAACATTAGAAGAATAGGTTGCATGAAGTCTCTACACTACATTGCAATATGATGACAAAATCGTTGCGGTGCATCTCTAAGAAAGTAAGGAATCTTCTGCATTATGACAGCTTAAATGATGTTAATTCATTTTTGGATGAGTTTGAAAGGGAGGTGCCCAAAGAGCATCGTTTCCAGGCACTCAAATTGGCACTGCGAGCTACACCTGCCCGTTGGTGGGGTTCGCATAAGGATAGGTTCACTGGCTGGAAGGAATACAAGTGCATGATGAAGATCAGGTTTGGATTTGCTAATACCCATATGACTAAAAAATACAGTGGAAAGGATGATCTACACGAACACTTGGTGTTGGGTGCTGGAAGTGTAGTTCAAAAAACTCCTTTCAATACTTAATTTGTCAACCCGAGGTTTCATACACTTTGAAGTGTAGCACAAGAAATGCCGAGAAGTGATATGAACCTTCTCTAATTGTATTCCTACTTCTTTGATTACAAATTTCAAACTTCAAAGGAAAGATCACACAACAATGGATACCAAGAAAACTCTGGTGCTGAATGGAAAGAATGTACTTTGTAGAAACTCAAATAAAGGAAATTCTCAATTCATCATGAAAAAATTGAATCGATAAAATAACTATTTGAGATTCTCTTCAGTATGGTTGTAAGAAAAAAGAATGATCCAACTAATTAGGATGTCTTTCTTCCTAAATATTTTCCTTCCTGTACCAAGTTGTCATTCTTGTACCACAACAAGGTTCCTGTACTGGAACATTGTTCCTGTACTAGAGAAAATCTTCTATACTACAAGTATATATATTGGGCCCTTACTGAAGATCTTGACCTGCATACAAGAGCTTTGAGCCTTTGTACTAGAGCACTCTGTTCCTGTACTCAGAATGTCAATCCTTGTACTAGAACAGAGGTTCTTGTACTAGGAAACTAAAGTTCCTGTACTTGGTTTCCAAATCAGTTACAAGAAATAAAAGCGTGTTAACTAAGAAAATAAATGCAAGGTGAAAACAAAACTGTAAATTGAACCTCTATAATAAAAATGAATCATTTACTAATCACATCCTCGGAAATGAAAGGTGCTTTCGCAGCCAAAGGGAATTTCTTTTGAAATAAGAAACTGTTTTACTTGGAAACTACTTTGACCCAAAAATCAACAAGCTCTTTCCTAAGATGATTGTTCATGAGTAAATTAGATCTATACCCTTATACAAATAATCATTTTAACTCAGGGAATGCTTCTGATAAATTCAGTATTAAGTCTAGCAAGGAGTGTAGGTCAAAATCTAAGTAATGCAACAGTGTTGTAGTGAAAGCTTATTGACATTAATCAAATCTAAATCTGAACTTGAATATTGGAACATGCTTCACTAAAAAGCCAAACACTACTTGAAGAAGAATAATAGACCTGCAAAAATAATAATGACTAGCCATAATGAGCAAAGGAAACTTTCAACTTGCTAAAATGAAAACACACCAGTGCAAGAAGCTAGATGTACATTTTCTTTGTAAAGAAAAGGGCAGCATGCATTTGCAGGAAAGAATGGAAGGAAATAAAAGTAAATGCAAATGAACCACACACACACACTTGGATCCAGATCACATAGCTTGCAAGAATTTAAATTCCATTAGATATGAAAGAATCCAAACATGATCTACTTCACCAACCTTGCATGAAAACAAATCTAACACACTTTTAATGAAGGCAGAACAAGTTGGGTTGGCTAGGCCCTAGCCAACTAGCTCGTTTCCCTATAATGAAATAGAAAACTTCAAGTGCTCAGATGGAGCATCACAATGATATCGAGACAAATAACTTCACAACTAGCATGTTCCTTTGTATTAAGTTCAAAAAGAGCAAATACACATCGTGGATCCCTGATCCAACCCAGAAATGGTGATACTCAGAAATTACAGTTGGTAGCAAAAGTTTAACACAACATCGCTAGCTAACATCTATGGAGAAACCCTATTAAATACATGTTTCAACTCTTGGCCACAACAAAAATATAACAACATGATATATTAAGCTTTTCGTCTGTTCACAAAAGTTATGAACAAGGGTTTTGCAGCTGAAGTCCAACCTTCATATCCCGCCTTCTTCTCTAAGCACCAAGCCCAGGAAGGAAATTGATCTCTTAGAAAAGAAATCCGTGCAGTCTACTGATTTGTCCCGTCCATAAGTGGTGAGTCAAACAAAAATTGGCAGCTACCTTGAAAGTGCAGGAACGCTAACCGGTACAAGCACAATTCCTGCACCAACCCAATCTCTCATATAGATTAACACTTTGGTTACATCGAATTACTTAGGAGTGCAATATATTAGTTGCAAATAAATTTTAAGATATAAAACCTATAAATTTAATGATTAAGTACATATATAACCTTTGAATATGAAAAACATAAGAGGAGTGCATCAATGTGTGTAATTGTGAAAAAGTACAGGAATATGTAGGCCTTCAGGGTTAAAATAGGGGTTAAGGTGGTGTGCTTGGGATAGGATAGAGACCAAAAAGTAGGACAATTCTAGACACCAACATTTGGCACGGTGGACTAAAGCATGGGGCGAAGAGCCACAACAGGAATGGGTGCATATCTTCTATCACACCTTAGATATTGTTCCCATGAATTGGTAATTGGAAATAGAGTTACACCATGGGATAGCCGAATGGGATATCATGAGGGAACGTTTCTTATTAACTTTCAACTTTGAGGTTGGGTTTGAGTGCATTGATGAAGCACTCCAGGAAATTAAGCCCGCTATCTTTAGAATGCCTAAAGAGCCGATAGAATGGGTTCAACCAGATTGGAGTGCCCAACTCCACCATGCGCTAGATTGGTACAATTTGACTGAAGAAGAAGAAGAAGAAGATCCACGAAAAATCAACTTTCTAGAGACTGAAGGACAACGCGAGGTTCAAGGTCCTAAAGCATCGAACCCTAATATATCATAACCTTTGAAGACTAGGCAAGTAAACATTGGGTCTGACACGCAACCTATGTTTGCAAAGATAAGCTATTATTGGGATGAATATACAGTTGATAAAGTTGCGGAACTTCTACGTGAATACCAGGAATTTTTTCCCAGCAAGTTCTCAAACCTGAAACGAATAGTAGGGGATTTGGGAGTCATGAAGATCACCCTAAATCCTGATACGAAGCCTGTAAAACAGACACCTTACCATCTAAATCCAAAGTATAAGGAGAAGGTGCGCAAAGAGCTAGAAAAATTCTAGAAGCTTGATTTATTGAACCAGTGGAAGAATCTGATTGGGCGAGCCCTATGGTTGTTCAAGAGAAGAAGCAGTAGGGTGAAATCTAAATATGCGTAGACCTAAGAAAGCTCAATGATGCATGCGTTCATGACAGATTTCCAACACCATTTACAAATGAAGTTTTGGAGAATGTTGGAGGATAGGAAGATTATTCTTTCACTGATGGGTTCTCAGGGTACCATCAGATTAAGATCACGTCGGAGGATCACAGCAAGATGACCTTCATGACAAAATGGGGATGCTTGCAGCACATAGTGATGCCATTCAGGCTGAAGTATGCACCCGCGGTATTTTCAAGGGTTGTAAATGCAGTGTTCAAAGAATTCATCCATAAATTCTTAGAAGTGTATTTTGATGACTAGACTGTGTTTGGATTAGTCAAGCGCCACGTTGCAAGTCTGCGCCTTATGCTGGATACATGTTGTAGATACCAGATTGCTCTAAATTTGAAGAAATGTATATTTTGTGTGCCTTATGGGATATTGTTGGGCCATGTGGTCTGTAAGAAAGGACTAATGGTAGACCCTGTGAAGATAGCTATGATTTTCAATTTAGAAGCTCTCAATAATGTAAAGCAATTGCATGCAATGTTGGGCCACGTTGGCTACTATAGAAAGTTTATCAAGGCTTATGCACAAATAATTGTGCCAATGGAGAAGTTACAAAATAAGGATGCAAATTTCTACTCGAATGAAGAGTGCCAGTGAAGTTTGTATGTATTAAAGGAAAATATGGTGACTACGCCCATTTTGGTATTCCCAGATTGGAAGAAAGAATTTCATGTTCATGTGGATTCCTCTTGTATTGCGTTGGGTGTGATATTGACCCAACCAGGTGAAGGAAAGATAGATCACCCTATGGCCTTTGTAAATTGGAAATTATCAAAGGTGGAAAAAAACTATTCAACGATAGGGCACAAAGGATTTCTAATGGTCTATGCACTGCAGAAGTTTTTTCATTACCTATTATGCATGCATTTCAAAATGTGTACAGATCACTCCACTCGCAAGTACCTAGTCAACAAGCCTGTGTTGGGGGGAATATCTATAGGTGCTTATTTTTGTTTTAGGAATATGACTTTGAGGTGATTGTGAAGCTGGGCAGTTGAATGCTGGACCAGATCATCTATCAAAAATTGAGACATGAGAAGAACCTACTAATTTGGAGGAAGGATTTCCAGATGCACAGCTATTTGATGTACGCATCACAGATTATCATTTTGTTGATATAATCCAGTTTTTGACTACTAGAATAGTCCTGGAAGAATACTCTACACAGCAGAAAAGAGAATTGGTGGTCCACGTAGCTGACTTCTCTATGATTGCAGGACACTTATATAAGATGAGCACTGATGAGATACTCCCCCGATATGTTATGTAATTTGAACAATCAATCATCCTTGCTGAAGAACATGGAGTAGCAGGAGGACACTATGCAGGCAGAGCTACCATGTAGAAGATTCTGCGCACTGGATTATGGTGGCCGACACTACATAAGGACTTTAACATGTATTGTAGGGCATGTGATGCATGTCAAAGAATGGGAAATCCATTTCGAAGGAATGAATTGCCTTTAAATCCCTAAATTTCATTACAGGTGTTTGAAAAATGGGTGATTGACTTTGTGGGTCCAATATAGCCACCAGGGAAAAAGACAGGTGCCCGATATATTATTACTGCGATGGAGTATTTTACAAGATAGGTCGAAGCACAACCAGTGAAGGACTATAATAGTGCTATAGTCACAAAGTTCCTATTTGAATATTTCTTAACAAGGTTTGGGTTTCCTAAGACACTGATGAGTGATATGGGTACGTACTTCCTCAATGAAACTATTGCCACGATGCTCGAAGAATTTCAAGTTTACCATCAAAAGAGTATTCCCTACCATCCTCAGGAAAATGGTACCCTTGAAGTATTCAATAAAATTATGGAAAATGCATTGACAAAAGTCTTTAATTCATATAGGAGCGATTGGGATGTGCGCATACTAGTGGTCCTATGGGCATATAGGACAATGTGCAAGAAATTAACAGGAAAAACCTCATTTAGGCTGGACTATGGGATAGAGGTTGTGATGCCCATGGAGTATATTGTGACGAGTTTGCAAATTATAGCATTGACTGATATGGCAGACCATGAGACTATGGAGGAGTGCCTCACACAATTGTTGGAGTTAGAAAAAGATAGGTTTTTAGCAAGATTTCACGAATATGTGCAAAAGGAGCATGAAAAGGCATGGCATGATCAACATATTAAGATGTGCACCTTCAAGGTGAATGATTTGGTCTTACTTTATGATATCAAGTTCACAAAGTTCCTTGGGAAGTTTCAAATGCACTAGTTGGGACCCTATGTAGTCAAATAAATTACAGACGGTGGCGCAATTCAACTCGTGAAGCTGAATGGGGAATTCTTTCCAAGAAAAGTCAATGGAATTCATCTCAAGTTATATCAAGGGGATCCTTCCCCTGTGAAATGACTGCATGATGGCATGATAGAATTAGTATTCCAGGTGGCTGTGAGGGAGTATGGGACTATAAACTACATTGCCAAAATACTAAGAAAATGAAGTAATGGGGCTACGCGAGGGGAGACAGAAGTGCACCGGGAGGAGCTGTGCTAATAGGGTTACACCAGGGAGTATGGTGCTATGCAGAGGAGTCTAAAAATAGTTGTTGGATGCACTGTAACTGATAGGATATTGAAAATCCCATTATAAGGAGTGGGTAGGCTGCATTTATGGTGCAAATCATTGGCAATATTCCACCAAATATGCATTTATGATAAAAAATTGGAGGGAACAGCCAGATTTGAATTTAAAATTCCTTATAAATCTTGCATGATGGCCTGTAGTAGAACACTTTTATGAAAATCTCTTGTGAAATTTCTTTTCTAAGTCTATGGACCAAGAAGCTTGGGATGAACTTCTTTCACCACTGGAGTGCACAAACTTGCCTAATTGGAGTCGTAAGATAATCCTTGAGGAAAAGAATGATCCCATAGAGGTCGTTGTCTCTGAAATTGCAGCCCCTGAAATTGCGTCGACAATGGAAGCTACATCATCTGTGCCTACGGCGTCGAGGTTGCCTAGGCCTAAACCATCCATTGCTAAGGATAAAAAGAAGAAACCACAGGTTGTATCAGTGATACAGTCACCGAGGAAGAGCCCTATGGAGGTTCGGTAAAAAGGGAAGATGGACAAGTCGAAATAGCCATATGAACACTTAGATCTTGACGCAGAGGAGCTTTGCGATGTGGGTTGAAGAGTTGGATGCTGAGGAGGGAGAGACTATCACTAGGTTCCCGAAGTATATCCCTCTATGAAAGGGAAAAGAAAAGGTCCCAAAAGATCCTGATTCTAGAAATTTTATGGTATCTACACCGATATTACCGAATAAAGTGCCATTTAAAGGTGCGTTGTTATGATGCATTCCCACACTCAAAATGGAGGATTGGGATCTAGTTGATCATGAGAAATTCCTGCACTAAGGGATAAATAAATATTTGTTGAAGATATACTATGAGGAGATCAGAGTCACGCGACTGGAGCCTATGAAGTGGGTTGTTGGGGTTGAAAAGGTTGGGTTGCTAAATTTTCTATGTGTACCTCATTTTAGCAAAACCACTATGAACACGGTGTGCGTACGCCAATTTCTTACACTGGTTCATGATGGGTGTCTTTGGTTGGGAGAGCCCATCCCCATCATAGATATTTTGATCCATCATATCACTAGATTTCCCTACCAAGGGGTGGATCCTACCGAGGAGTTTGGAGGCAAGAGTAAAGAAAAATAACTCGCAGACAGAATGAAGCGCATGTTTGGCTTAGTGAAGAAGTCATGCAAATACTCTATTCGCTCCATCACTGACAGGGCATTGCAGTTCTCCGCCTAGATTTTGGCTTGTAAGATTATGAGAAAGTGTCACGCAGATGAGGTGTTGGCACCAGTCATTTCCTTGGTTGCACAATGCGTGAAGGGGGTGCAGTACAACTAGGCACAGTATCTCTGTAAAGAGTTTCTATTGAATTTTCACGAAGCACAGGATGATGACAAGGTATTCCACTACGCCTAGTTTCTATTGTTAATTGCCCTAGTTGCGTGGAGACTACCAGAAGACAATAAGTTCCCTCCACGAGATGCAGATTTACTATAGGTAGCAAAGTTTGCTTCATTGTGGGAAACGAAAGAACCTCAACGGGTCATGGAAATGAAGATATTTTGGGTGTTGGTCAAGTTGAACCTTCACATGGTGATCAACCAGAGGTTGAGATTTTCGCCTTCCCTATTTGAGTAGTTGGAGGTTTTGTATAGGTAAATCCCCTCTGCGGACAAAGGCGATCCCACTAGCCTAACTGAGGTCTAGCAACAATCAAACAACGCTAACACGCAGGTTCCTAATTGCAAAATAAAGGCCAAGATGAGAGCCTACCTCGAATCCAATGCTTATATTCGTAGAAGGGTTGTCGCTTCCATTCTTTCGCTTCAGCTGGTCGCAATCCTCATGATCTCTGTGAACAGACACCTGCACAAGAAAAGGACAAGAAAAATACAAGCATAAAATCCAGGAAATGCAACTATGTACCGGTCAGAAAAGATACAACTCAAACATCATAACAAAGACACATGAGTGGAACCATAATGGTAGTCGTCTATTATTATTGATAAAAAAGAAGAGAATACAACCAAGTTCTGACGTCAAATCCTCCTTTGGTTGAGTCCAACCAGCAAGTGCTTCAAGCATTCACCCTTGAAAGTAGATGTCCCAAGACAACTCTCTCTCTCTCACACCAGTTTACACAAGATGGAAACACTTCACAACCTTCCTTAAGAACTATAGCAATCCCACACTTATCACACCAGTTGCCTACCAAGCTCACACACTATCAGCAATGCTCTAAACACAATCAATTCCAAACTAGCAGCTCATGGCAATGATGGAGGCTTAAATAGGAGAAGGAGTCTCCATGAATGGTGTGAGGATGAGCTTAACTCCAAGAAAGGTGGCTCAAATGATGAAACAGACATGCTAGAGAAGGGAGGGCAACATTTACAAGGCCAACAACCAGGTCTGGAGTCATTTCGAAGACCGGCTATTAGAACAAACTCGCCCAAACTGGATCATCGCGGGTGCAAAACTGCACTAGAGCACTGTCATCGTTGCTCAATAACAAGGAAATTCATATCAGATCGATCAAATATAAGGAACAGCGCGTTGTCACATGAAATTCGACCAGCACGGGAAAGTCGTGTGCTTCTGCGCTGGCAGCGCATTGAGTTTGTTTAGGAGCAATCATCAGCGCATTTATTTTTACAACAATCGCGATGATAGAGGAAACTTTGGCAAAGTGGGTTATTTGGCCACATCAGAGAGCATGAGCATGATTAATTTGGTCCCATGACATAGTATGAAGACTGATAGGGAGACAGTGACAAATTACTATGTAACAGATGCCCCCTAAAGCATGAAGCCCGAGAGAGTGGGAGGGGTGAAATGCTTTACGGAACTGGCCAAACTGGAACACCACCAAGAAGAACCTGCACATAGTACAACTGATAGCTCAAATACATGATGTACATGGTACGGGCGCAGCCATCCATAATAGAGTACATAAAAATCTGGATCCCAGGTATGAACGCAGCCATCCGATGAGGATCAAGGAATGGACTCAGGTATGGTCACAACCATCCAATGAATGAGTCATGTAGTGATTGCAATAATCCACAAAATGTAGCCCGGATCTCAATAGACAAAATCTGGGGTCTTGCACTCCAACTCGACCAGAACAAAGTACAAGTTCAAGCATGAAAATATGGGAGTTGAAGTCGAACATGCGAGAACATCGTCTGATTACCAGTCAATGATGAAAACTGTTAACAGACGCGAGAGGTAACACCAATAATGATAATGGTCCTCAAGGTACTATAGGTACAATCCACGGCATGTGAATCAGTGAGCCGGTGTCGAACACCCGTAGAATCATTAGATCGGAGGCCAATGATGAAAACCTCGCATCAAACATGAAGAACCTGCCATTGTGGCATGCAGGCTCTAAGGCACCTGAAGGGAGTCTCTAGGTCATTTTCCTGGATAATGAGCTGAAGTCGACAGGAAGTGATCTTGATCGAAGGAGGGCCATAATGTTTCCCACATCATCGACACGAGACAGAGAGGGACAAAATATTTTGTGTGAGATATCAGAGGAGGTTGAGTATTCTGCAAAGGTCAACTTCTCTTGAACATATCGGTGGCACAACAACGGATTTGGCAGTATTTGATGTCAAATGATCAGGGGTCATAGCGACAAGACGATGAGTAGATGAATGGTCAAACAGGATAACCCAAACCCATGGAGGCAAGTGTGAAACAAGATGAGATGTCCCCACCTAGACACGAATGCAGACAAGTGGTGCCATGTTCAAGAGCGACATACTGCCGACACGATGATGATTACGGTTCCTTTATTCCCCCACCATTTCTGGCGAGTACCCCAGTTATTTTTGGATGGCAAGCTTGACGGGGATAGCATATGCTTGATTGGCGCCATCACGACGAAACTAGATGTCATTAAAGTTTTAACGAGTCTAACAAAGGAAAAACTCGACATATTTTCATATTTAGAGAGTTTGAAAAGGCAGCGAAAAGGAAACTCCAGGGGTGTCCTTTTTCGTAAAGTTGTGTCTCTCGAGCCCGAAAAAGTATAAAACTATGCTCGAAAGAGCCGCCCAGCCATTACGACCAAGGAGTACTTTTCGTAAGTAGTGACTTTGACCCGAAAAAGTAAAAAAGTGATCAAAACCACGTTGCTTCATGACCATTAACAAATTTGAAACGACAAAAATCCGGCGATCTTTTTCAAGTTTAAACGGTCGAAAAAGAGATTTAAAAGACTACCGCCTCTCGTTTCTTTTGACGATTCGAGAGGGAGAATCGGCTATCTTTTCTTATTTCACATTGAAAAAGAGCTTAAGCCGACGTTTCAGAACCAAGTGTGTATAAAACCGTCGTAATTCCACCAGCATGATAATCTGCACAAGGAACACCGCACGTGTACAACTGTTCGAAATAATATAGATAACATGCATAAAAACATAGTAAACTATATTGGAACCAAGCATATGGTAAAAAACCACCATAAAAAACCCATATGGATAAAAAATAATATTTAATTTTCAAAATTTACCATAAATAGGAGGGTAAACCAAATTTTTTTACCATTGTTACCATTTGGAGCTTTGGAGCTGTGAGGTTGGCGAGCCAAATTCCACCCCGTATGTGCATCGAAGGTCCTGCAGCCTGTACCAGGTAGGTTCATCTCCCCTTATGCTCCATTTTGAAGTCTTTTTACTACATTCTAACGGTGGGAAGTGGTGGTTTGGGCGGATTTTTTGAAGCTCATTCCGCTCTCGGTCAACGTGGATGTCCCTATCGGGTCCGCGCTGATCGAGAAATATTTCCACTGACCACTCCCGGATCAACACAGAAGAGTGATGTCCTTCCGCGCTGACCCGGTAAAAATTACCACAGGGCGCCATTATCAGCGCAACTGTTTTAAAAACAGTCGCGCTGACGCCGCGCAACAAATTTTTTAACAAATGGACGTGTGAAATTTTATGAACAGGGTCCTAATGGAATTTTTTAACTATGCAGGGTATAATGGCGTTTGTTTGGAAAGAACACACTCATGATAATGAGGACATAGCGGCTTTTGCGAATGCTGGGTGCCGAAATTCAATGCGGTCGTGCGGGTTGCTCAAATTCTTCCTAACCCCGCGCCTGCGAGCATAGCCTGACCTTCTAGAGTTCTTAATCAGGGCCTGGAATCCCACTGATGGGAAATTTGTGATCCAAGGCCATGATATCGAGTTTGATTACACTGATATCTATTTCTTGACCGGGTTGTCATGTCGGGGTGAGATGCCTATTCTGGAGGGGCAGCGACCCGGCGGTGATACTCTAGACATGTTGATGGCCCAAGTGTGCCCACGGGCACGCAAGACATGGAGTGGGAAGGTGGCAATTCCTACGGTGGAGGACATCGTCCTTCGGACTATACTCTTCATCGTGACTCAGACAGTGGGCTCCTTGGCCAATCACGAGGCCTCGAAGGCCCATCTCCGATTGACTCTCGAATGCTTGAACCCTACCATATTCAACTGGGCAGCAGCAGTAACAACAAGCATGAAGAGACAACTAACCAATTGTCGTCGAGGTGAGTCGAAGCAGTTTGGTTACGGGTCGATTTTACTCCCGCTCATGCTGGAGCGGGTACCGGCATTACAGCTACAGGATATGGTCTTGGACCCACCTAGGGGCCCTCGAGAGACTAGGGCCACACGATGGGGCCAAGTCATGCCACGAGGAGGTGGCAATCGACCAGTGGCATGGGGAGTATACTTCCGAGAGTGGTTGGAGAGGCAGACTATTTTTGTGGAGGACTAGCCATATGTTGGGATAGACTTCCGTGGAGATCCAGACATGCCGTTGCCTGCTGGAGAGCAGTGGGATGACGGTGGTAAGACACTTGATCTATTTCTTGATTTTTTATTTTTATGATGTTTTTGATTTTTTCATGCACATGTCTTAATGACAAATGCTATGGTATGCAAATGTGGGACCGACAAGACCCCTTGGCTTGGCCCCGGAGGTGCGGAGGGATGCACAGGGCATTAGAGCTCTAGCCGTGGCTCCTCCGGGAGATGACACGATGGAGACCGTGATGTGGAACCTCAAGGGCTTGCTGATAGGGATACCAGACTACCAGGGGATAGAGGAGGTCCCCATAGCATCTCAGATCCATACAGTGGGGGTAGAACCTAGGATGCACTGCCTTTTGAGGCGGGTGGCACGAGCGGCTGTGACCTATAGGGAGCACAACCCACCACAGTATATATCTAGGTATTTATTCCCTACTGGTGATTTTTTTGAGAGACATGTGTCTCAGATGTACAGAGAACACAAGCCTTATCTAGACATGTACACTTATTTTTGAGTGCCTCAGTGCGCCACACGATATA
>APFE030587991.1:21350-53217 GCA_000404065.3 Pinus taeda | reverse complement strand
CATGTGTTATTGTTTTCCTATTTAATATTTCAATTATGTTCCATATCTGAATATTAAAACAAAAAAGTATAATTCAGAAAGTGCTTAAGTGCAATCTGTTTTCAATAGTTTTTATTCTTAATGTTTTCCTCTAAACTATGATAGGCAAGGAAATCTTAATTGCTCCTGCTTCTTAGTTTATCATCTAGATCATTTAGTAAAAAATCCTTAACTGCTTTTTACTGGTGATCATCTAAATTCCCTCTTCTCAAAACATGTGGAAGGATTCTTAATTTCCCTTCTTCTCTTTTGAGCCCATCCCATCTTTTCAAGTTACCATTTGCTCCCTATTTAGCTATCTTACCCTGTGAAGCCATACTTTGCTCAAAAACCAAATCCAATTGAGCCATATTCTTCTGACTCCATTAGCCCAATGCCCTGAAATATTCAGTTATACCCATCTACTATTGAATTTCACCACAAAATACAACCAAAATCCCAAATCTTCCATAACTAGCCTAAAACCTTATAAAACAAATATAAACCTTAAAGAGAGAGCCCTCTCTAGGTACAAATTGGCTAGATTCTATACCCAAAAGTTGGTTTGTCGTTACCTCAGACCCCTTTCCTCTTCTTACAACTTCTAGGAAAATATGAGTGATAACATAGTGGCGACTCCACAGGGGACCGAATAATTTGTTGTTATTGTTGTTTACTTTATAAACTACAGACGGAGCCTGAAGTTAGCCAGGTAACCTTCGAACTACTTTTGCTCTGCAAGTGCATAAGTAGATGAATGCTACTTCAGTCAATCTCCATTTTAGTTTATGAACTGAATATGAACCAGTTCCTCAGTCAAACAAATCTTTAGGAATGTTTATATTCAAATCTGAAGCATCTTAAAGAAATCACAGAAGTTGTTGTTGATATTAATTTAGAAAATCAAAACTAAGAAATCTGGCTTTAGAAAGGACTCATTACATTAGAGAAAATCCTGATCCAAATCCACCACCAGTGTTTGAGAACCCCAAATGGATCCCCATAATTCTTAGGAGACAGGAAAGTTAAGAAAGTACTGCTAGTTCTCGACCCATCTACAGATCAAGATCCTGCCCTGTTAGGTGGATTTATCTTGAGGACAAATCCTTTGATGAGCAATTTGAGACCTCTTTGTTTAGAACATCTTCTGACTCTGAATTGATTGACTTGGTCCTAGACCCAGTATTTATTGAAGAGTTACAGTTTGAAGTTGTTAGTTCCTCCATTGACAGACATTTGCAGAATTCAATACAATCTGAGCTCACTTCTGAAGGGACATCTAATCCCTCGAAAATCACTACTTCTTCTACAAAATCCTCACCATTCCCTCATACATCTCAACTCCAATCCACCCCACCACAGACCCCTCCTTCTACCCCTCCATCCATAACCCAAATTCCCATTGTTACCCCTACGCTAGCTGTTGTTCCATCATTACCTATAGCCATGGAAAACAGGTATACCCCCCTGGCTCTACCAACCAATTTAGGTGCCATGCCTCAAGACTACCAAAGTAAAATCACTCCATTCGATGGTACTGGTACCTACACAGCTCAACAACATACTAAAAAAATGACTGACTACTTTGAAATATATGAGATAGATGTTGATGATGTAAGAATGAGGATATTTGTTCAAAGCCTAACATGGGAAGTCGGAACCTGGTTTAGGGCTCTAAGAGAAAACATCATAGATAGCCTAGAAACCCTTTATACACAATTCTTGAATCCTTGGGAGAAAAAGAAAGATCCCCTACATATCTTATCCAAGTATGAAAACCTCAAGAGAGGAACGCAGGAAACTGTGCAGGATTACTGCACTAGGTTCAACGCAGTCTACAATTCCATTCCTCAAAACCTCAGACCCCCACCTGATTTGGCCCTAATCAAATTCCCAGATGGATTTGATTTTGATATGGCCTTTTAGCTAAGGGAATGAGCCCCTAGAGCTTTGGAAGAGATGCAAAGTATAGTTGTCAGCGTTGAAGCCAACCTGATGTCTAAATGAGCCAAGGTTAGGAGTGAAAGAAGGATACCAGTGAAAGAATAAACTTCACCTGTTGAACAGAAACTAGATGTTATAATTAAAGGGATGGAAAGACTAGGAAACAGAGTGGAAACAATAGAAAGAAAATTCCCTTGGGATGGTAAGCCAACCAACACAGGGAGGAATCCTAATTTTTAAAAAAACCAAAACCAGAACCCTAGAAAGACTGGTCTAGATCAAAACATTAGACCCCCTTTCTAGGAGAATTACATAGAAGCTTCCAGCTCTGAGGGTCCCCAAGAAGATACTTAGATAAATATTATGGGACTTAACAATGAAGGAGAAGTTTTCCTAACTCAAGATGATCAAGAGGCTCACATTTTCAAACAATTTCAAACTCAGTCAGGAGAATTGTTTGACTTTAAGGAGGGATATGACACAGCCATCTACAAAGTGAACAAGAAGTATAACTTAAGGAGTAGAAGAATTGATGTTCCTGAAGCCAACAAATAGAAAACTCCAAAACAACCTATCAAAGGTAAAGCAGCTACTACCCCTGTACAAATTTTGTCTAGATCAAACAATAACCCACTTAATCCAATAATAGTAGATGTGTCTGACAATCAGTCGAATAATAGAGACTCTTCCACTCTCTTTACTTCTAAGGGAACTGTGGAAGAGCCTCCAGAAGTCATTTTAGGAGAAAATGTAAATCTTAATCCCACTCCTGAAAAGGAGAAAAATATAGAAAACAGGGAGAATCCCAGTATTCAAAACATAAAAGCCCAAACAAAAAAACCTTTCAATCTGGAAACTGAAGTAGGAAAACTAAAGATAGATGTTCCATTGTTTAAATTAGCTAAACATGATGCCTACCGAAGTCAAATCAACAGATCACTTAAAATCACTAGAACTGAAGACTCTGTTAATGTTTTTGATGATCAACTAGAATTAATCTTTGGCCCTGAAGTGAATGGGAAACATTTAGAAGGAAGTATTCCTCCCTTCTATGTGAGCTTGAATATACATGATAAAATCATTCACAATGCCATGTTTGACTCTAGGGCATCTCATAACCTAATGCCCAAGTCTGTTATTGATAAATTAGACCTAGATATCACTAGACCTTACAAAGACTTCTTTTCTTTTGATTCTAGTCAGGTGAGATCTTTAGGATTGATAAAAGACTTGTGTGTTTCTTTAGTTCAATGTCCTGCAAAAACAATCCTAATGGATATAGTAGTAGCAGATATACCACCAAAATATGGAATGTTATTATCCAGGGGTGCTAAGCTTCAGGGATCACTTCAATTGGACATGTCTTATGTTACTATCTTGGTTTTCGGCCAACCTAAGAAGCTATACAGAGAAACACTAATGAAATACGTAGTAAGTAGTCAAGAAAACCACAAAATTTCCCTATCTAGTTAGTACAATCTGATATGGATTCATTCATTCTTTACAATGTTGAAACTAATCCTGCCAACACTGAACAAGTTTTAGCAGCAGAACCAATAGAAATTAAAAATGAAAATCAAGTTTTCAGATTCAAGAAATCTCATACAACAATGATATTTTAGACAACAAAGTAAAATCAGATGAGAACAAAAAACCAAATCCCCTTGTTAAACAAATTCCCACCACCCCTGACACTGATTATGTCCATGAAATTCTTTGGCATTTAGAATTTGATGGCTTAGTCAATAAATTAGGGGTAGGGGCAGGAGTTTGGGTGCACAACTTAGAAAACGACCATGCTGAAGGCCATGTCTACGGATTAAATTTTAAGTGCACCAATAACATGGCAAAGTATGAGGCTCTTTTGCTAGGACTTAAAATTGTCAAAAGATTAAGAGAAATTAGGGTTTCTATCATAAGAGATTCATAATTAATCATTAAATAGATCAAAGGGAAGTACTTGACTAGGGATCCTAGATTAGGGTACTATAGAGGAACAGTCATAGAGATTCCTAATACTTTTTGGGAAACTAAGCTTGCTGTAGTGCCTAGAAAACATAACTTACATGCTCACAGTCTGGCCATGTTTGCCAGCACCTACAAATTACCTTTCGAACCTAATCATCAGTTTACTGCTGAAATTAGGCATAGACTAGCTATCCCTGACAATATGAAGAACATGCAAGTTTTCAAAAGTGATGAGCAGATTAATAATTTTTTAACTTTAGACAAAGAAATTTCTCACAGTCACATAGATGTTGATACAGACTGTAAATTTAAACAATTAGATGAGGTAGAAACCAACATTTTGGAAGAAAGTTCAATTCAAATGCTTCACCCCACAAAATTCACTAGAAAATAAATTCAAGACCTAAAACAAATGGACCATGATGAGATAATTGAAGAAGAAACAGAGGTCATTCACCTAAAAGACAATCATCTGCCTAAAGGATTAACTCCTCTAGAAGACCTCTTTGATTCCAATGATATCCCCAAGAAACCAAAGATGGAACCATTAAAGGCAGACATTGAAGAATATAATCTAGGAATGGAAGACAATCCAAAGATGATAAAACTATCAAAGTATTTACCACCTGATCAGAAGATAAAATATGTTGAACTTATGAGAAAATTCTAGGATGTTTTTTCCTGGAGTTATGAGGATTTGAAATCATATGACACCTCAATAATTCAGCATACCATACCTCTGAAAGAAGACCAAAATCCCTTCAAACAAAAACTTGGGAGAATCAACCCTTTATTACTACCACTGGTTGAAAAAGAAATTAAACGTATGTATGAACTAGGGATTATTACACCTATAAGATTTTCGGAGTGGGTATCTAACTTAGTACCTACTAGGAAGAAAACTGGGGAAATAAGATTATGTGTAGATCTAAGAAATGTGAATAAGGTCTCCCTTAAAGATAACTATCCTTTACCCAAGATGGACCATATTTTGCAAAGGGTAGTAGGTTCTTCTAGAATTTCTCTTTTAGATGGGTTTTCAGGGTATAACCAGATTCTGGTTCATCCTTATGACCAAGAAAAAACTTCCTTTACAACACCATAGGGCACATTTATGTATATCAAAATTCCATTTGGACTTAAAAACGTAGGAGCTACTTTCCAAAGGGCAATGGACATTGCATTTGCTAAAGAGATTCATGATTTTATTGTCATATATCTGGATGACCTAACTATTTTTGTCTAAATTAGATTAACAGCATTTGGACCATCTCAGACAAGTATTCTTAAAATGCAGAAAATATGGTATTTCTTTAAATCCAAAGAAATCCTCATTTGGCCTTGAAGAAGGTAAACTCTTAGGTCATATCATTTCAAAGGATGGAATTCGAATTGACTCTGTCAGAATAGAAGCAATTTTACAGATACCTCATCCGAGAAGTATCAAATAACTTCAAGCTTTCTTAGGGAAGATAAACTCTTTGAGAAGATTCATATCTAACCTAGCAGAACTCATTAGATTACTTAATAATATGTTAAAAAAGGATTCAAGTATAAAATGGACAGTAGAATCCAAACAAGTATTTGAAGAAATCAAAATGGCTTTAACCATAACACTGGTCCTTACAAGTCCCTAATTTGATAGAGACTTCATAATTTTTTCTTTTGCCTCAGAGCATACTATAGCAGCTGTTTTATTACAAAAGGATGACCAAGGATGTGAAAAACCTATCGCTTTTTTTAGTAAAGCACTCAGAGATGCATCACTGAAATAGAAGATCATGGAAAAACAAGCTTTTGCACTTTTTAAAGGCATTAAAGACTTCAAATTTTACATATTATACTCTCATGTGATAGCCTTGTACTAAATGCAGTTGTCAAGGACATCCTGACTCCGGATGAATTGAGGGAAAAAGGGGTAAATGGATTGCTACCATATTAGAGTATGATATTGAAATAAAACCTACAAAATTGATAAAAGGACAGGGATTGGCCAAACATATGGCAAAAATCAACTATCAAGTCCTGGACATAAATGAACTGGATGACGAACAGGAGATGGTGACTCCACAAATCAGCTAGGGCTTTTCAGATTCACCTTGGTATGTTGATATGATTTATGTGTTACAAAAATTTCAGGCTCCTCCAGGGTTATCCAAAACCAAAAGTAGGTTTTTAAAGATGAAAGCTTCAAATTTTTGTATTCTAGATAATGCTCTTTTTTTGAAAAATCATGAAGGAAATTTATTAGATTGTTTGTTAAAAAATTAAGCTAACAAGGCTCTTCAAGAATTTCATGCAGGAGACTGTGGTGGACACCTCTACTGGAAATCAACTACAAATAAGATCTTAAGGGTTGGTTTCTATTGGCCAACCTTGTTTGCTGATGTGAAGAAATTTGTCACTTCTTGCCATAAATGCCAAATTTTTTAGGGCAAGAGAAAACTATTACCTTTACCCCTAAAACCCATTTCTACTGAAAAGCCTTTCCAACAATGGGGTCACGACTTCATTGGTGAAATCCATCCTCCCCCCTCTGGCCAACACAAATGGATACTCACTGCCACTGACTATTTTACTAAATGGATAGAGGCCATCCCTTCCAAACAGACTAATGATACAGTGATCATAGGTTTCCTAGAAACCAATATATTGTCCAGGTTTGGCTACCCTACTAAAATCATAACTGATAATGCTGTAGCTTTTAAATCAAGAAAGATGATCAGTTTCTGCAATAAGTACCACATTACCTTAGGCCATTCTACAACCTATTATCCACAAGGAAATGGACTAGTTGAATCTTCCAACAAAAGCCTAATTAATATCATCAAAAAACTGTTGGAAGAAAATAAAAAGACTTGGCATAAGAAACTAGTAAATGCACTATGGGAAGATAGGCTTACAACCAAAAAATCCATTGGCACTAGTCCTTATGAATTAGTATATGGCATGGAGGCTGTATTTCCTTCATCATTAGGAGTTCCTGTTATGTAACGACTCCAAGAAGCTCAAGTGGAACCTAATGATATTCAAATAAGGATAAATCAGACCATCAATCTACAGCAGACCAGAGAGGAGGTGTACCAAAGATCCCAAATATGGTAGGAAAAGCTCAAAAATATATTTAACAAAAGAACCAAGGCAGAGGATTTCCACCCTGGAAATAAAGTGCTAAGATGAGATTCTAGAAGAGAAGATAAGGGAAAACATGGGAAGTTTGACTTCCTATGGAAAGGACCATACATTATCTATGCCCTACAAGGAAACATTACATATTTTCTCAAAAACTTGGATGGCACAGAAGCAGAAGAAGGACCAATCAATGGTCAAATGTTAAAATATTACTTTGATCCTACTTATTAAGGTTTACCATGATGTTTAACATGTACATACTATATCCTTGGTAATGTCACAGTTTTAATTGGACAACAACTTTTGGAGTTGAAGCCTGAAGAGAAGGCCCTAAGCTTCAGAAGTATTACTGTCATACATAAAATAAAGCAGTAGAAGAAGATCGTAGAACATAGTCAAAGTCATTCAGAGGCCATCTGATCTACTATTCTTGACTTTCCACCAGGGAAAGCCATCCCCAAGTGGAGTCACTATTAGGCCCCTATACCAATAGGTGTCATATGTCATGATTGACTTGATGAGCTATGTGATATATTCATACATTTTCTTGTTGCAAAGGTTTTCCATATTTTCAAAAAATAAAAAAATTTAAAAAATGTAAAGAGGGTATGCCCTAAAAGAAAAATTAAAGGGTTAAAGGAATAAAAGATGGTCAAAAAATTGAAAGAAAATGAACCCCAACAAAAAGAAAGACTAGGAAAGTGTGCAAGTCTAAATGCCACTACTTTTACTTTTGCAAAATAAACAATTGTGTGTAGTTTGTCACCTATGCCACAATTCATGAATAGTCAAATAGTTTAAACTTGGCTAATTCATTTTTTAATTTCATGTTGTAGAAATAGAAAATAAATATCTGACCAAATAGTGTAATCTTGGGAGATAAGTAGATAGGTAGAGTAAAAAAGGAGCTTAATAGTTTAATCCGATCCCTTGGATGTAACAAGTGTAGATTTAGGTAGATATCATTATGTAAAAGAAAAAAAAAGTGAGAAAAGGGTTTGCTAGTTTAAGTGCACCCTAATAAAAAAGTGAAAATGCTAGGATAAAGTAGGTAGGGTAAGTAGATAATGGCTGCAGAATAAATGTGTGGTGAATGGTTAAGTTTAATGCTTATCTTTTGTTTTCATCACTTGGATAAAGCACAACTTACACTGAATATAGGCCATTCATAAAAATCATTCATTCCCATTCATAAGTTTTTCCTAAGTAAAATCTTATTTTACTTAGGGAAATTACAAAATTTTCTACGAAAAAATCCTTGTTTTCACTTTAGCCTAAGTTTAAATACACACTTTAAACGTTTTATACTTAGCGTTTTCATTTCATAAAGTCATATTAACCGCTAATTTATATTAATAAGTAAATCCCTTATAAGGTTTGCCCGCTCCCGTATTGTTATTATGTAAAAATCCCCAAAAATACTATATATCTCGCCCTCAGTTAATTATGACCATAATACATTTTAAAAGGAATTAATTAGTTAATCAGTAACTAGTTAATAGCCTTAACCCCCTGTAACATTAAACGGGATTAATTAACCCTCATGGTTAATTAATAACCTCACTAGCCAATCCCACCGCCCCCGATGTGATTAAATAATATTTAATTATATCGGGCCTGTCTCCATTAAATCTCTGTCACTTCGCATCCTTGTCAGTCGTCAATCAAGCCCTTGACATCTGGGGGCCACAATGCATATTGCACGGCCCTTTGTGACTGCACATTAGCGTGCGATCACAAAGCAGTTTTGTGCATAGTACCTTGCCATTTGTCGTTTTTCTATGGAATCGCTGGCCCAATGTAAAATACCACCCCTTCCCATAAGTGGTGTGATATGAAACCATTTACTGCCCTCCCACAAACAACAAAACATCATGTCGTTTGTCGATGATGCCACTCGCCCGAATACTAAAGCTCGCCAACTTTGACTTTGTACATAAAACAAACAAGTCGTTTTTATTGTATTATTCTACAAACTTGTATGCCCATGAAAAAATGTCAAGGTCAACCAGTTTGAGTTTTCTTCCGTAAACCTGCTCCAGACTTCGTAGACGACGCAGCCCAGAGCCCTTCAGCCATATCCAATACTTGCATTTCATTGTTCATTCCCCAAAAAACAGGTATTTACCTAATTCCTGATAAAAACCCTGCAAATACTTGTTTTCCACTGCAAATTGACAAAAAAGGCCCAAATTCATTATACTTCAGTTATTACTTTCGTCATTTAAGTTCCCCAGACCCTCTGCTTTTCCCATTTCACAAAGAAAACCTCAGTTCCCTTTCTGAATCCACAAGAACCAGAAATGGAAACCCCTCTAGCTTTGAATGTTGCACCCATTAATGCTCCTCATCGAGATTTAGACTATCTGTCTGTCGCAGATAAGGACTTTCAGATAAAAGACTTAACCAATGACAAAAATCACCTCAAAAGTCTTTTTCCAATGTAGGTATAACTACTTGAATGGTCGTGATGTCATAGAACTGTGGGAATCCAATATTCTCATATACTTTCTTCTCTCTGTCCATGTTTTCCATGACATAATCCATCATTGCCATGCCAATTATGACCCCAACCATAGGGCAGTTATGTCTCCCAACCAAACAGTCATTTTCCCAATAACTGTTGAATCAATCAATGAGATGTTGTAATTTCACTCCAGCTAGGCCTTCACCCCCATTTCCATTGGACATTTACTTGAACAATCAGCTAAATTGTCCCAATCTAAACTTGATCGCCTCTTCCAGACCTTCATATGAAAGTAATATCAAACCAAGGACGCACCTCCTTATATGCAAGTTTTCTTCACTAATATGGGTAAAATCATAGTCGATATGATATCTGCAGGCATGGGATTTAACACTAGTGAGTACGTAGATGAACTGAACTTAGTGTTGATGTCTATCTTTACTCCTGATCAGCCCCCTGCTATCAAGTATGAATATGCCTCCTTCATTGCTTACAAAATTCATGACTAGTTCACAAGACTGGAAAATGAAAGGCTCTTCAAGTTTTCCACCTTTATATATCACCTCATTCTCTACTACCAATCAAACAAATTCCAATTTTCTGTCATGAAACTGGATACTAAGGGTAATCCAAGGTCTATCATCTTTTGGACCTCCATCTTCCATAGATCTTATGACAACCCTTATTCTTATAATGAGTTCATTGATCAGTTTGTACACCCAGCAACTACCTTACTAACAGGTGTTTCACCTCCTAGAATTAGTGATGATATCAACAAGATTCTCCAGCTCTCTAAACAATACAAAGTGGGCGACTGGTATTTATACCAAAACCATATAGAAATCAGAGTATATGGATGTGAGCTTTCCCCATTCAAGCTACCCAGATATGTTCCAATGAGACTATTTGCATTGGAATATTACAAACAAATGATAAATTCAGACTTGGTTCACTTTCACAAAGCCAAAAAGAAAGAACAACTTAGAATCAAAAATCAAGTAGGCCCTTTCATCTGCAACACTAGGGAAGCATGGAGAGAAGAAAAGAAATTTCTAGAAGATCAACTTAAGCTACACAAAAGTTTTAGTTGGTTTCCTTATGATCCCCATAGTTTCATCTATGATAAAAGAACAAAAAATAGACTATCACCTTACATACATCACAGAATTCCAAATATTTAACAATTTTCCAATATGGATGAATGGAGGGAAGGTACCTTAGTGGAAATTGATGCTGAATAGGTCAATATAGAAAATGTGATGAAGGATCTTGAAAAAACACTTGACCTGGATTCTTTTAGAGAGGTACGGTTTGAAGCTTCTCAAAGGTCAGCATCAGAGATCAATGCCTCTACAACTGAAACCTCTCAGAAGCGCTTGTAGGATACCAACACACCACTTACAGGGATCCAAGGGAAAGGGACCAGAGACTAGCACCCAAGTAACAGAACAATCAGTCATGTCTAAGCATCCTGAAAATTCTCAAGAGCAGGCTCAAACAGAGGCTCACCCAACTCAAGTTAATGTAGAATAGCCCCCAATTTTGCAGACTCCTCTGAATGAGGAAAGGAACAAAAAGAGAGATGGGGAAGTAGCTACCCCTGCCAGTGGCCTATTAGATTAGCCTGGTGCTAAAAGGCATAGGCTAAATCCTCATTCAAAAGAAGAAATTTTCGAAGAAACCACAGACAGTCAAAGAAAAGAAGGTGTAGACAGTGACCAGAGTTTCCCAGCAGGTGGGACACCTTCTAGCTCACAGAGACAGGAGCTAGAGAGACAACAGAGCACTGAAGTATCATCCTTCAAGCCTCCAAGAAGTGAGAACCTAGATTTTAAAAAGAAATTCAAGGAAATAAAAGCTAAGAATGAACCATTAAGAGTCCAAGTCTACAACCAATACTTAAAAATGGCTCCCACTAATCAGAATAGATTGATGTTCGCCATTGACATCAAGGAGGGAAAAATGGAAATAAGCATCTTCAAACCGAAAGTGCAGAAACCTCAAATAGTTGCAGATTATCTTCAAACCAATTTTGAGGTCATGGCCAAAGATATTCATCCCTTGGATCAAATTGAGCTATACAGGCAAACATGAGAAATGATATATTCAACTTTGATAGGTAAGGCCATGATGGTGCAAAGATTAGAGAATTCTCTAAATAATACAACTGCCCAATTACAACTAGAGAGAGCCTCATCACAGGCTAAAGATAATAGAATTAAATCTTTAGAAGAGTGAGTAATTGGATTGGGACATAATCCAAAGGATGTGAAGGCTGCAGAAGCCTTAATAAAGAAAAAAGATGAAGACATAGCTACCTTGAGAAAGTAGCTAAAACTACCCCAATCAAGACATCCACAAACTACAGAAATTGTTCAGAAGAAATCTGAAGAGGAGCTTATGGACTTGCTCCTACAGCTTAATGAGCAACTGAAAGAAACCGAGCAAGAGTTAGAAAGATCACTCAAAAGCAAGTAGGGAGAGTCGACCTCCCAACCACCAAATGTGATACCAATGGTCTCCACGGCAGTCCCTTCAACACTAGCAACAGCTCTGGCACACAATGTCCCTTTGGCCACAGTTGAAGCAGTCACAAATACAGACACAGGAATAGCACCAACAGGAACTTCAGGTCTAAGTACCGAGGAATTGATAAAATCAATGGAGGAGATGAAGCCCCAAGTTTCAGCATTACAAAAGATAAAAGAACAATATGTTACCTTAGAATAGAGATATGATCTTTCAAAGATAAATTTTGGAGAAAAGGTGAGGGAAAATAAAGGATTAGAACAAAAGGTGAAATCATTAGAAAAAGACCTCACATTTGAGAAGCCCTTGGCAGATATTAAGAAGATTCTTTGGACCAACATCACTCAGTCAATAAATGATGTTTGGCCATCAATAAAAATAATTTTTGAACAGATTGATTTAGTAAAGGTAGCACTGGAAGAAATTCGGAGGACAAAGGAAGAATTAGGAATGATGCCTGAGGAAGCCACCAGGCTTATAAATTTTTTGAATAGCAAGAATAAGTATCAGCTGGAAGAAATTGGCATTGATGACAGAACAGGGACTATTCTAGAAGTAAAAAAGGTATTGACTAAAAGGTCTCTAATGCAAAACTTGGAAAGAAGATGCCAAAACATACAAGAGGAGATTAATGCTTTTATGGAGAAATTCAATATTTTGCATAACAAAGGGCTACCCAGTCCTTTAGTTATCAATGATATTCTAATGAGGCATATAGATTATGTTGACAAATTGGATTAATATGCAGATAACAAGGCAAGTTCATCAACTAGTACATCAGCACCAAAGGCACTACCTACAAGCAAAGTTCTCTATGACAGTCTAGAGAACCTTTTTCTATATTTAGCATGAGTTAAAGAATTTGTTCCCAGTTCAGTCTGCTTTTTTCAAGTATATCGAGATTGGTGAAATCCTCAGGAAACTTCAAAGGACTAGAATACAACAAGAAAAATGGTGGGAAAAAATACTAGACATTTTGTAATATATCCTTTGTAAAAAGTAAATTTTCATTATTTACTACAGTCAATGAGGGTAAAAGTGGATGAACAAGGGTCAAACAGGTAAAGAGTATCAGAACAGGTCAAAGTGTCTCAGTGAGAAATTGAAAAGCAGAACAGCCAGCACAAATTTACAAGGAAGATAACAAGATGCCTCATCTTAGGGCCTGCCTCCAACTCATTCACAAAAGCAGGGACAACAAGCCATCAATTTACTTTATCTTCTATCTACGAGACCATCTATCTCTATTTTCATGTAACTTATAGTTAGTCACCCTAGAATATATCTCTCTTTGTTATGAGATATTTTATTGTAATTTTTTTTTTATAAATACTCCCTCATTTAGAGTATTGAGGGTGGATTCTTAGACATTGCTGTAAAACTGATTACTTTGGAATAAAGTGATGTTGGACCAAATCTTGCATGGCTGGCTGGATGTAGAATTGATACAAAGGACTTTTCGCAGGATTCAGGTGCAATACACCAGACAAATAAGTATTTTATAACTCGTGTTATTGTTTTCCTGTTTAATATTTCAATTATGTTCCATAGCTGAATATTAAAACGAAAAAGTATAATTCAGAAAGTGCTTAGTGCAATCTGTTTTCAATCGTTTTTATTTTTAATGTTTTCCTCTAAACTATGATAGGCAAGGAAATCTTAATTGCTCTTGCTTATTAGTTTATCATCTAGATCATTTAGTAAAAAATCCTTAATTGTTTTTTACAGGTGATCATCTAAATTCCCTCTTCTCAAAATATGTGGAAGGATTCTTAATTTCCCTTCTTCCCTTTTGAGCCCATCCCATCCTTTCAAGTTATCGTTTGCTCTTTGTTTAACTATCTTGCCCTGTGAAGCCATCCTTTGCTGAAAAACCAAATCCAATTGAGCCATCTTCTTCTGACTCCATTAGCCCAATGGCCTGAAATATTTAGTTATACCCATCTGCTATTGAATTTCAGCACTAAATACAACCAAAAACCCCAAATCTTTCATAACTAGCCTAAAACCTTATAAAACAAAGCTAAACATTAAAGAGAGAGCCCTCTCTAGGTACAGATTGGCTAGATTCTATACCAAAAAGTTGGTTTGTGGTTACCTCGAACCCCTTTCCTCTTACAAATTCTAGGAAAATCTGAGTGATAACAAATCCCACAAAACTTGTTCTAAATCCTTTCAATTACTTTGAATGGAAGACAGAGATTACTCTGCTCCTCCGAAGCAAAGGGCTTTACAGGGTAACAGTTGGTACAGAGACTAAACTGACTTCTCCAGCGGAGAAGATAAATTATTTCAATAAATTAGATGAAGCAATTGGGCTGATATGCTTATAAATTTCTATAGCACTCTTCTTTCATGTCAGCAGAACCACTACTCCCGACGTGGTCTGGACCACATTGGAAGGACTATTCGGCAAGCAAGATGAAATGAGAGTGCATCAACTGGAGAATGAACTCATATCCCTCCATCCAACTCATTTCAGAAACCTGCAAGAATACTTCACCAAGTTTAAATCTCTCCTCATTAAACTTAATGCATGTGGAGTCAAGAAAGAGGAATATCAACTCATCCTTTCAATTCTCTCGAAATTAGGCCCTGAATATTCTGTATTTATATCGTCTTTCCAAGCATCTAAATTGACTCAGGAAAAATGGAAAATGCCTCCACTGAATTACTTCATTGCAACATTAACTCAAGAGAAGGCTAAGCTAGTCCAGATGGGTGCCATCAAGCATTCAAAGAACCAAGCACTTGCATCAACTGTTGCTCCAAAGAGCAGTGGAAGAGACAAGCAAAAAGGGAAGGGTAAATTTAATGAATCGAAGAAGGAGAGACCCATACAATCTTCAAAGAACTCTTTTTTGCCTAAGGGTAAGAAGAAGGAGGAAAGAACACTTTGTAGCTACTGTTCCAAAGGTTTTCATCCCAAAGAAAATTACATGAGGAAAAAAATCGATGAGATGGCTAAGCAATTGCAGCAACACAATCTCACTGTGCCTGAGAAGGCAAAGAAGAAGGATGATAACAAAACGGGAGATGGGAGAGGGAGAGCACGAGATGGTCATGCTTTAATGGATGTCACATCCAATCCATCAGCTTAGATCCTTGATTTAGGTGCATTGAACCATATGGCTGCATCAAAAGATAAATTTTCCTCCATCGAAAAAAGCACCAAATCCCCAATTTACTTGGGAGATGCCACGGCCACAAAGGTGTGCAGAGAAGGAATTGTAGACATTGAAGGGGGATGCTTTACAAATGTGCTTCATGTTCCCTTACTATCCAAAAATATTCTCTTGATATATCAGATCATTCATTCTAGCTCTAGAAGGAAGGTGGATTTCACTCCAGACTCTGCAGTGATTACCGACATTTCCATGGGCTCACAGCTTGCACATGAAATTGCAAATCACGGTTCTCATTTGTATTTCTTCTCCCACTTTGTTCCTAAATCTATTAGCACTGTATTTCTATCACAATATAATGACATTAGCAAGTTATGGAATAAAATATTTTTCCATCTAAACTATAAGTAATTGAGTCAACTCAGCAAGGAAAACATGGTAGAAGGATTGCCCACTATTAAATTCACAAGCGGTGTATGTCAAGGATGCATTATTGGCAAGCATCCGGAGCAAAAGTTTGACCAAGGGAAGGCACAGAGAGCTTCTTCACCTCTTGGGCTGATTCACATTGACATCACAAGCCCATTCCCACATCCTTCAATCAGTAAGGATCAATATGTACTTACCTTCATAGATGATTTCTCTCACTTTACTTGGGTATTTTTTTTGAAATTAAAATCAGAAGTATTTGAATGCCTCATAAGATTAAGATACTCTGTACTGATAATGAGGGGGATTATGTCAACAAATATGTGCAGCAACTTTGTATTGATGCAGGTATACAACTACAACACATAGTGCCATATACACCACAGCAGAATGGTGTCACCGAGAGGAAAAACTGATCGTTAAATGAGATCTCCAATTGTATGCCTCCTTATCAGTCGAGCCCTAAAGGGCCTTATCAGTCCAGCCGCTCCATCCTTAGGGTCGAGCCCAAAGGCTCCTCTCCCTATCAGAAAGTCGAGCCCAAAGGGTCCCTAACACTCGAGCAGGCTTGGCACCTAACAGTGGAGACCTAAAGTCCTCCTCTCTTATCCAGTCGAGCCCTAAAAGAGCGCCATATCAGTCGAGCCTGCTTACGCACCTTCGGGTCGAGCACCTAAAAGTCCTCTCCTCTCCTATCAGTCGAGGTCCCTAAAGGTCCTCGGCTAAAGGCCGCCATCGCTACGAGGTCTCTGTATTAAGGTGGGTAGGTTGTGTGGAAAAACTGAAATCAAGGTCTTTCTCTAAAGCCTGCCCGAAATTCAATATATAGGCCTGATCCCTAATTTGTGATAAGATCAAAAGAAAAGGTCTAAAAGAGCCATTCCGCCTACAGTCCAAATCATTAGATCCTAAGCTATGGGTTGAAGCTATTAGTTGTTGAACATACATTTAGAACTGCATTCCTCACAAATCACTCAAAGGTACCACTCCATTTGAATGTTGGACTGGTAAGAAATCGAAAGTGTCGCACTTTCTCTTTTTTGGTTCACGAGTATGGGCTCACATTCCAACAGATAATAGGAAGGCTTTGGAGCCTCAAAGTGCTGAATGTATATTTGTTGGATATCCTAATAGTGTCAAGGGATATATATTTTTGGACTCTGACATTGAAAATTTCCTTGTAGCTCGAAGTGTGAAGTTTGAAGAAGAATCACTGCATGATTTTTTAGCAGACCCTGCCGAGGAACTGCTTGTTGCCACTGATGAGGAGGAGTCTGAAACTTCTTCGAGCACTTCAAAGTAGCCATCAAATAATCCTCTTGGGTTTGATATAAAGGATGAGGAGTAGTTCATGGCTGCTCCAACTTAGATGCTAACTTGGGCAGAGAAAACCCTGTAAGATGCAGGTGAACTAGTCAGTGATCCTGTGGATGCGAGAAGGACTAGATCATAGTTTTTTGGGGCTCCTCAAGCCCTGGCTGCCACCAAACCATTGCTTTCCATACATTTCTATATGACACTTGGCCCAGATCCACAGTCACTCTTTGAGGCTGCTAGAAACCCGCTTTGGGAGGCTGCCATGGATGAAGAGTACTCTGCTCTCATGGAAAACAACACATGGTACTTGGTTCCACTTCCGAAAGGAAGAAAGATTGTTCGATGCCGATCGATCTATCAATCAAAGATTTCTAAAAATGGTGATATAAGCAAGTAAAAAGCTTGACTTGTTGCAAAAGGATATTCACAAGTACATGGCATAGACTACACAGAGACATTTGCACCTGTTTCAAAAATGGACTCCATTCGACTGGTTTTAGCCATTGCTACTTCTCGCAGATGGGAAGTTCATCACATGGATGTGAGGAGTGCATTTCCTCATGGATATTTCAAGGAGAAGATATATATGGAGCAGCCACATGGATACATTCAGAACTCTTCCCTCGTTTGCAGATTAAAGAAATCTTTGTATGGCCTAAAACAGGGTCCCAGAGTCTGGTATGAAAAGATGTATTCTTTCTTGCTTTCCATTGGATTCATTCAATGAAAATCTGATTCGAATGTTTATTTTCTGCAACATGATGATTCCCTTTTTTTTATAGTACTTTATGTAGATGATTTACTGATGATAGGGAACCTTACCTCAACTATTGATTCGGGAAAATTAGCATTGCATAATCGATTTTCCATGACAGATTTGGGACTGTTGCACTATTTTCTTGTTCTTGAAGTTTCTCAGTATACTTCAGGGATCAAGATGGCATAGTCTAAGTATGCATCAGATCTACTTGTCCACTTTCAAATGACAGAATGCAAGCTAGTAGCATCTCCCTTTCTTTCAGGGATCGGATTTGAGGATGCGGGTACAACACCTTTGGTGGATAGTACACTGTATCGATAGTTGGTTGGGAGTTTGTTGTATCTTACTCACACCCGACCTGATATATCTTTTGCAGTAGGAGTTTTTTCTAGATATATGTAGGAGCCCCATGAGCTTCATTGGAAATTTGCAAAGAGAATCCTTAGATATGTGAAAGGTACTTCAAGTTTTGGTATCTTTTATGCTACAGATTGCCCACTTTCACTGATTGGGTACACAGATTCTGATTGGGCTGACGATGGTACAGATTGCAAGTCCACCTCTGGTTATTTTTCAGCTTTGGTTCAGGTCCTTTTTTCTATTCTAGCAAGAAGCAATCCACAATTTCTTTATCTACATCTCAGGCAGAGTATAGAGGTGCACTGAATGCAGCTACACATGTTCTTTGGTTGCAGGGGCTTCTCTTCGAGTTTGGTATTCAGTATCCACTTCTGACTGTCATATTTTGTGACAATCAGGGGTCCATTCAGATACCGATTGATCCAATTCATAGGAAAAGGACCAAGCACATCAAGATTCACATGCATAACATCTGCACGTTGATTTGTGACCGAGTCATATCACTGCAGTACTATCCACTGAGCAGCAGGTTGCAAACATCTTCACCAAGTCTTTCACTGAAAAGAAATTTTCAGAACTGAGAGTTATGCTTGGAGTGGTGGAGACAACTGAGTAGGCCCTTCTGGCCACTTAGCCCTTTTCTCCTCTTTTGGGGGGGTGGGGTTCCTAGGAGAATTTCCCTCTTTCTTCATTTTATGAGGATCTTCTATTTATTGTACCTGAGTACCTAACATGGCATCTTGGTCGGGACTCAGTTTAGATAAGTGAGTTAGGATGAAGGGGGGGTGTTGGAATATAATCCTAACATCTACATTTATTTTTTAGCCTAAGTATCCTTGACTTAGCCACATGCATTAAAAATCATGTTCACACTTGGTTTTTGGTAAACTAGCTCGGTGGACCAACTTTCCCTTATTTTTTGCCTTTAAAGGCTTAATATTATGGAAATATTGGTCAAACCACTTTCCTAAACAATTTAGACATCTAAATTCATGTTCACACCTAACCACACCTCATCCACTTGAGTTATTTGAGGATTGGCACCCCACATGAAGATTCCCCCTTAAATTAAGGGATTTGGTCCCCCATACCATTTTAGCATGTTTTAAAGTTGTTTTCCTTGGGAAATATGCCCCTCCTCATGCTTTCCTCATGGCTGATAGTTGGCATAGGTTGTCTTGAGTCATTGTTGCTATTTTAGGCCTCCCTTTAGCTTTTCTTAGCCTTTTCTAGTTTTTTTACTAGTTTTTTCCTAGTTTTCTAGATTCGGCAATTTCTATATAACCACCTCCCTTTGGGATTAGAGGTTTGGTTGCTCATGTATTACTATTGTTAATTAATTTAATACATTGATTTTATGGAGAAAATTCTTTCTCTCCTCACTTGAATATCAGCAAATTACTTGTATTTAATTTAACTATAATTCTAGATTTATTGGAGTTTTTGCAGGAATTCTACATAAGCACGACCGAGGAAAGATCCTCCGTGGAGGCCACAGTATCCCAGAAGAAAATGGAAGGTACTCAGGTTTTCACTCAAGAGAAAGTAGCATAGAAAAACAAAGAGGCTGAGCAGGCCGCAGCCAAATAAAAAGAAACATGGGAAAAGAAGGAAGTTGCTGCTAAGGCAATTGTGAACAAGGAGCGTACCACGAAGGAGACCATATTGGAGGTTAGGAGTTTTCTTCTCAACATAATGTGGACAAGGAAGGGTCTGAGTAGGAAGGAGGTGGTGGTGAGGAGCAGAGAAATCCCTTTAAATTGTAGAAGCGAATCAAGGAGACGACTTCCGAGCCCAGGAAGAAGCAGAAATCAAACAAGCATGCACATGCGGATCCAATGGTCCTCACTGAGGCGGACTTGGATGAGGTCGGAGTCAAGGTCCACGACACAATGATAGATATGTGGAGACTGTTTGAACAATAGTACATGCAGATTCTAGGGAATGTAAAGGAGGATCTGTGTGACTTGTAGATTCAAATAGGTTGACTTCAGGCGAGCCTAGGACAAGCGAGTGGGATTCAAGAAAGCAAGCATGAATATGCTAGAAATAGATAGGACTCTAGACCTCAGAGTCATTCCTTTACTAGAAGGATCACTACACGTAGAGGCAGATGAATCCAACACCCAACTTGGATAGATAAAGGATGTGGGTGTCAACTTAGTTGCGCTACCTATTCAGACCTTCCACGCACTTCATCGGGGGGCATCAGACGAACTCATGATCAACGAGCAGCACACGCTATCAGTTATTAGCGAGGTAAAAATTAATAACGAGTAGATCTTCACTAAAAAGGCTCAGGTGCTAAAGGAAAAGGAAAAATTGGCCACGTGAAGCCAAAGTTTGGAGGCAGCAATTACACAGGCATGCCAAATGTTGCCAGAACTTCACATTCCAGAAGATGCAACAGTAGTGAAGATTCAGAAGTTGGTTGTTGCAGTCAGAGAATAGAAGGATGAGGTCGATAGAGTGACATTTGAGTTCCAAATGAATATCTTAGAGCTCAAATTGAAATTGCAGCCAACTACTCCACCATAATTCTGAGAGCAGCGCAGAGCAACCATCAAGGAGAGCATGGGCACTTTGGATGCAATAGTCATAGACTGCATAGTGATATTCAAACAGAAAATGGAACTATGGACAACTTTGCATGAGGACCCAAACCTATAGAGACTTGGTGCAGATGTCTAGGAGATGTATCAAAAGTTCGATGAACTTAGGTTGATTGCGCACACTTTGGTGCTAGTCCAGCACTTAGCTCGATTACAAGAAGGAAAACAACTACAAACACAAATTGAAGAGCTGCAAAAAAAAGAGGTCATCCTAAAGGCCAAAATACAACCTTGGACAGAGGAAGAAAGTTAGCTTAACCTTTCCAAGAGAATTTGAAGACACTCCAGCAAACACAACGGACGATGCACCTCTCGATGGAAGGCCCGACTACAGAAGTTGGTAGAGGAAGTGCATCAGGATACGGTGCAGGATACTGCTGACATACAAGTGTTGAATATGGATTTCAGCAAACTCTACAACAAGATAGATGCACTAGCTCAGTGACTCGAGGGAAAGTAACCCAACTTGTATTGGGGGCCTATTGGGAAGGGGTCAATTGAGTCAATTTTGAGTAAATCTTGTAGTTCTTTTTGTAACAAATGTAATGTCTCCGTGAATTGTGGAAGTAGAGCACAAAGCTAGTAGAAGTCAAAGGAGCTTTAGTCCCTTAGTTAGGTAGGTGATAGAGTTGTTTTGAGACCCGCTCATGGTCTGCAGACCAAGGTATTGTAAAGCAAATGCTATATAAAATTGAGTCATAGCGAGTCTTAGGAGTAAGTTTTGGAAAAGAATCATTGTAAGGGCAAGGTGCTAAGGCGGGAAAGGTTTGTTTCCTATACTTAGGAGAAAGGGGAATGCTCATGCTACTGAGTGTGTGGAGACCTTGGTAAGTCCGCAAGATGAGTGCACAGGCCCCTACAGTTGAGTACAGAGGGATAAGGAGTCTGTAATTGAATGTTTATACTTAAAAAAGACTATTTTGAGATGATTATGATGCATCTGTGCCTTGTTATTTACCTTTGATAAAGTTTATGTATCTTCGCTCTGTGATATGTTTTATGTGAATTAATGCTTATATACTGCACGAAATTGGTAGATATGTAATATTTATGCATGATAAGTAAGTAAAACTAAGTACCTTCGCGAAGATCTCGAATTCGTTTAGATAGATTTGCAGTAGTTATCTATCAGAAGGATTAGATCTGCACGAAAGCAGTTCTAAGCTGCAAGGATATCAGGAAACCATCATATAAGCCTCTGGATGTTGAAACCTGGTTCTAACATCCCCCAATACTACTTTGGGTGAGACTGCAACCTGCACTATGCAGGTTGTTTCCAAAAGGGCCAACACTTAGGTTTTTTTGGTTGGCACAGTTAAAGTTGAACCTAGGTTAGGCCCCATCAAGCCAACAATGACCTCTGTTTCGCGCATTTGATACCTCGTTAGAAATATCTCCCCAAGTACTACAAGATTTGTGGTAGGATTTGGGCCTGTTGCAAACCTCAAAAAGACACCGTTTAGGTGGTCAAAATAGCTCATAAAATTTAGGACCTGAAAAACTTATAAAAATAGTGAATGTTACTATAATCAAGGAAATTGATGAAACCAAATGGAGGTCTAGGCGGAATAGGTGAGTGTCCACCGATATTCACCTATATCAGTGGTATATGAGGATGGGAAGAGGATATATAAGTGTTAATTTCTAGCCCATGCAAGTAAAAACAAGGGAGAAGCAGATGGTGTCCATGATATAACCCGAAATATAGAAAGATTGCACATATTCAATAGTATTCTTGGACCAAAATTGCATAATATGTGTTTCCATGTTATCTGATAACATTTTTTCCATATCAAAGACATAGCCATGACATTCATTATCGATTAAAGGAACCTAGTCCTTTGGGAAATGTGAATTGTTTTTCTTAGCATAGAGACAACAAAGCATGGAAGCAACATAGAAAAAGGGGGAGCAACGGGAAGAACTGTATACTTCCCTGAGGCTTTTACTTTAAACTTATTATTATTTCACATCCACTCTTTTTTAATTGTTTGAGGAAATTTTTTTTTCCCCCGTCACATTACTCCTTAACATAATGCTCCATAAATTGTGCATTGTATTCAAGTTTGGGTTTCAACAAATGATACATACCATGGATACTTTCAGTGCCAAAAGAACCAACTGTAATGCCTCTACGGGTGAAAAATATCTGCTCACTAATATTAACTTCATCCAAAACCCAACAAATCATATATGTATAAGGCATTAATTGAAGGCATGTTATAACCTTATGGAGGTGAGACCTAGAAACATTTTTTTATTGTTGAAAGTGAAGAACTCAAGCCATCCTAGTCTACAGTTGCAACTGTTGCTGCATCCTCTGATGTCTTTTGCATTTCTTCTTCAAAGAGCTTATAAATGGAATTCTTTGATTTTTCTCTGGAGTCTGTGGTATAAACTATATCTGAGAATAGGAATGCGTCTAGAAGCTTCTCATTAATCTCTTCTGTAAAAGTACCAGTCGATGCTTGAATAAGGTATTTCTTCTTTCCTTTTTCCATATCAGTCACCTGATAAAAACCCTATTTAAAATTACCCTTTTAACAAAACAACACCAAAGACAAGGAAACAAATATTGAATATGAAGAATAAATAAATAAAATTAAGTTAAAATAACCCCTTAGATGAAGTTTTCAAGCCAACATTGAGATATTAATATGATTATCAATGACATCGACAAGTATTTCATACAAGTGGAACACAGACATAGGGTGAATGGACAACATGGCACATGACATGTTATTCTTATGTCATCCCACTAAGGGAAACTCAGAGGATATCATTTCAATGTTTTCATTCCATATTTGCAAATGAGAAGGGTAATGAGGAGCGAGCTTATGTGGAATTGTACCAGAGAGTGCCAATCACAAACAAGGTAACGAGATCCACAACTGGTGAGTTGTCTCGCTAATTTCATCTCGACGTTTTTGAGAGGAGAGAAAAACATAAATTTTGGTATTTTAAATAGTAGGATGGGTTGTTAAGTGATGTTTTATATGTAACCAATCGACATTTAATAATATGCGCCATTGATGCAGGCCTAGGACACCTCATCTTGCTAAGGGATAGTTCATTGGATTAAATAAAAATGTGAAGGGAAATGTATGGGCTATAAGCAGCAAGCTGACTTATGCTATGATGTGGCTATCAAAACCAATGATGATTACCTTTTGGTGTGGGCCAATACCATGTCATCCCGCTAAGGGAATAACGATAAAAAATAAGACTTGTGCAAAGGAAAAATGTGGGGGTTTATGCACTGGGATATATAGAAAGAAATAAAAAGAAGCAAGTATAAAACTCTTAAATTCAAAGGCATTCTAAAGGAAAAGAAAGGTTATAAAACCCAAGATAGAATCTCGACTAGAGTTGTTCTTTTAAGGAGCACATTTTATTATTTAAATATCTAATTAAAACAAATTTTATTTATTAAATTATAAACTAAGTAAAAATAAAAGGGTCCCCATTCTTATTATGAACAAAAATTAATGTGGAGTTGTTGTTTGCTACAACAACTGGATGGAAATCTTCCATATGTTCAATGTGGCTACAATAGATCTCTTCACAACTCCATTAAGTATTTTCAAACAGGTTCAAGGTTCCATCCAACAATCCCCATGAATGTCACTTTTCAAATTACAACTTCACCAACAAAGTCCTCGCCTTGATCCACCAAATGTTTTGAACAATTTCAACACTTCCAGCGACAAGTCCATGGTTCCCTACCAATAGCCAATATCAAGTAAAAACAATGACATGAATGACATCAGGTTCTGTGTAAGTTTTAGGGTACAACAGGTGGGATTATTGACCGCAAGATGAAGGTTACTCACTAGCAAAACATGCAACTCTATCGAGTCGTTAAAGTAAAGGAATGTCTTCTCCAAGGCAAATGGTTCACTAGGAACCAAGTTCAACAGAAATTTCCTCATCTGATGAGAGAAATTTATGCAATGGTGACCATTACTTCCTATTGGGGGAGGATTGATCCAGGGGCATAATAATTACCGTTGTTAATAATTATTTTTATTTCAATGTTTGTTAAAAGCATCAATGATGCATGATAATAAATCAAATAAATCATAATATTAAAGTGAGAATATAATCACATGATGATTTCAATTTGACCATTGTAATTATGATACTCACCCATGGTATTTACTCATGGATTTTGTAAACCGTGATATTTACCCATGTTATTGCAATTTATTATATTTACCCATGGTATTCACCCATGGATTTTGTAAACCATGGTATTTGAAATGTAATGAGAGGCATGGCTCTCGGTGCAAGATCCAAGTAAAAAGTATAAATGTGGGACTTCACCATGGAGTAAAGCAATCTTTTTGTCATAATGTAGTCTTATGTTGTATTTTCACATTAAATAAAAATAGTTTTTTTCTTTTTATGTTGTTTTCTTCGTAAATATTTCTCTTACGCAATGTTTCATATTCTTAGTTATTTTTACATTGTGATACATTCCTTTTTCATCCGTTGAGTGCCATTTCTTAAAAAAAATGGATTGTACCAACATTAATGCAATAGGGCTCATGAGAAATCTCTAGTTAAGTGTGCTTGGGCTAGAATAGTATTGTGATGGGTGACCTACTGGGATATTTCTAGTTCTTATTATTTTTTCATTTTTTTTTCTCATTCCTTATAATATCCATATCAATAACTTAATCAAATTCTTTATCTATATGCAAGGATGAAAACTCTTCAATCACTTCTAAGAACTTATTGATCTTATCATCATCTTCAAAAGTATTCCAATTGTTGGCACAGAAATAGAAACAAGGTTAAGACCCTAGGTTCGAGCACAGGGGCCAACAAGGCTCTGCTATAGTCTAGCATAAGAAGGGTAAGGATTCTCACCCGAGGTGTGCTGCAACCTTAGTTAGATGAGGGTTGGAATCTAGTGTCAAGGAAAACCATATAAAAGGATAGAGATCAAGGAACATTAACTTATTCTTCAATGCAATTAGATCGCAACAGTCTATACATGTTGTAACATAAGTACTACCTAAACATGTGCATACATAAAAATTTTGAATAACCATAATAACACATAGTGAATACACTATGATCCCATAACAATCTTCTCCATTAACATAAAGGTAAGTACATTACACCAAGCTCACGACCTGTTCCTCAACATCAAAACCCTAACAGACGGAATACAAACTTATATAAAGACAGTCACATAGTTGTTCTCATAGCTCTGTAACATAGGAAGGATAGAATCTCTAAGAACAACTACGAAACAACACCATGGAAATAATAACCTCTTCTTGGTTCTCCTTTCTTTCTTTTATATTCTTCTTTCTTTTCCTACGCGCCAACCTGAACTACCAATTCCTTCTCCCCTACTCAGTTGTCTTCATTCCTTGGCGGCTCTTTATCTTTTCCCACTCAGTTGTATCTGCTTCTTCCCACCACCCCTCTGCAACTACTAGTCTTTCACCAGTCACTTATCTTTCCTTGTTCGTTAGTTCTTTCCTCATTCGTTAGTTCTATAGCTTCCCAAAGACTGTTTCTGCCACTTTTAACCGGATTCTTCCTCTACAAAACATCCTTATTTCTATAAAAAAGAATAAGGCCCCAATAGGCACCGGGCATAGTTCATTGACTCATCCTCAATTCAATCCTTCTTTTGCGTCGTCGGTGATGTTGATGCTTCTATTAGTGTTTCTATTGGTTCTTATGCTGATGCTGCTGTTGATTCTTTCACTTGACTAGTTTCTTTAAACGAAGGCCCCAATTCATAGACAACTGCAATGATCGCTTGGCGGAATTGATTATAGTTATTGAGCACTACTTGTCAAGTCTTTGTGATTGTGACTACTTGCACAAGGAATTAAATCATTGTGATAGACGCTAGTTGGGCTAGTCGTGCCATCAGAAAAGAAGCCCATTATGTTTCCATGTCCTTTCTTAGCTCTTGTAGTATCTCGAGGTGTATTTGAACTAGGGGCTGAAGATCTGAAAGTATTTATTTTTTCCTAGCCAACTCATCCTTGATATGTTGGATGTGGACCTCCAAAGTGTCGATATCTGCTCAAAAAATTTTCCTTTACTCTATTTCCTTTATGTTCTTGATATCGATGAGGAGCTGATTGATTGGGTCTCAATGCAGGTAGACTGGCTAATTCTTCTTTGCTAGACTTCTTGACTAGTCGTGAAATTGCAGCAGGAGGGTGTAGGCATCATTCATGGCATCGACAATGGTGTCCTTGAGAGAAGCTACAACAATTATATTTTGTTCAATCTCATTAGCATATGTCATGGCAGGGTCCGACAATGAACTCCTTGTAGCAGTGGGTTTTCCTTAGCTCTTAATTAGTAGAGATTAAATAATTGCACACAATATGGATATGGTCGCAGCATTCGACCAATGTGCATGTTGAGAAATCTTCCAGAGAATTAGTTACAACATCAGAAATGGATGACCACAGTACCTGGAATCATGAGGTGATCTACTCTAGCTGCTCTTGGATTTGTTTCTTTTCTTGGTAGAGCTAATCATGTTTAGGTTTGAATGCAACAATTTGTTGTTATTTCTACTCATGATCGACAACTAGACCATTGTGTAGTGTTGTGGCCCTTTATGTAGCTTGTTGAATAAAATTAAACAACAGGGATGGGGACTAGCCCTGAAGATCATTATGTTACATAGTGGATGGATCTAGGAACCATCTCTGCAGGGGCTTCCCACTAGTGACAGACTTGTCTAAGTGTCTGTGAGGTGAGATAGCTTGTTGTGATGGTTCAAAAATGGAGGAGTGGTTTAGATGGAAACATGGAGTGATGAAATGGGAGGAAATAGGTGAAGTGGTAGTGGGATGGAGTTGACAGTGGTGGTGAGTGACTGTGTAATGATGGGCCTTGTGTTTAGCAGTGGACTTGAATCTAGAAAAAAAGACATCATGGAAGTGTTGACGACTCCTCCACTGGATACTGTCATGATAGACTGGATAACTGAATCAACCTCCATGTTAGTCTTTGTACCCAGCGGTGTCCTAGAGGGTATGGTGTCTGAAAGGGTGGCGTATGTGGATGTAGTATGGGGGGAAGGGTTGTACGACATAGGAGACACAACTAAATTGGAAGGTTGAATCTATTTAATGATAGGAGAGGCGGTGATGGATTGGGGCTCTTCAAGGGTAAGGTTGACAATGTGACTAACGAGGATTGATTTCTACTTCTTGGCCCCGACTAGGGGTTTGGTAGATTTTGACTTGCAGGATATTGGGATGGTGGATTTGGACTGTGAGTGAGGTCCTACAACTAGAATTACAGCAACGAGAGGGATAGTAACCAAAGGGTTCCCTTGTCTTAAACTTTGAGACTCAAGAAAGTTGGAAACCAAACTTGCTGATATGTCGATATTGGTGATGGTTTCCCTTAAGGAGCTCATCTACTTCTTCAACTATTTGATGATCAATTGTAGCTCCTTCTCATCCATATGCTTCCTAGAATTTGTAATTGTTTCCCCTGGCATTGGTGGAGGCACCATCCTGTCAAATAAATAGATGTGTTTTCCTTCATGAAATTCCCTTATAACTTCTGGCCAACACCCGACCTTTGCGTGGAAAGCTTTAGTCGTCATCATAAACTTCTGAGCTTACATCTAGAAGGTATGAGGGTAAACACAATGTGACCTCACCTAGGTGTTCCCATAAGAAACACCGAACCAAATTTATGTTGAATATTCATCAACTAGGGACCTGGGGATCCATTCCGCAACTCTAATTACTGCCAAAGTCTTTATGTACCAGCTGCTAAATGAAGCCTCATTTATCTATTTTCTACTTGGGTTCCCTAAATTTCTCCAAGGTGAATATCTGAGGGCTAAAGTCTGATCTTCTATGATTGGAGCTAAATCCCAGCCCTTTGGTGGGCACCATTTCCACATTGCCATGGAAGCAACAAGATATCCATAAATAAAATTAGTGGACTACTTGTAGACATATTCACATGCTTCAAACAATTCCTGGAGGAGAGCACACTAACTCAACTAGGTGCCTACTACACAATGCCCTACAATAATGTGGTAGGTGAACTTAATTTTTAGGAGTTGATCAGATCTATGCGTGCTCCATTTCCTCCTCTCTAGGTCTCATACTTGGTGTAGTAGTCTACATCCCTTGACTTCTTCACTCTCTTGGAATTCGTCTGGAATGTAGTTGAAACTACATCTCTTTTTGCTTATAGACCCGTAAGAATTTGAATGTCAACCACATGAATTGGATATTCTTTGTCAAGACAGAGTGATCCGCCATGCATTCTATTAACCAGTAATTTTGTGCATTGCATTGCTTCCATAGTTGTGCGAAACACAGGAAAAATCCTCAAATTCAGTAGGGTGGACCACTTGATTCCTCTAAAGTTAGCCTTGACTTTGATTGTTGCAGTGCCATATTCCTTTGTGATTTACTTTGTGTAGACCTTGTGCTTCATGGCCAGAAATTGGAATGAGTCTAAAAGATCATTATCAACTAGTTTTTCCTTGTCATACTTGCCTTGAAGAAGCCCTCTTACTCAAATTATTTCAGCTAACCCAAACTATAGAACATATAGAATTGTCTTCATCATACTGGAGTGGTGCTGATAAAATAAAATCACAAGGGGCTGGTAGCTAATCTTAGAATGACAGAAGTTAGAACGAGACTGCAATTGGAGTGACTCTACCACCTTGGCTTCAGACTCTGTAGAAATAGACATTTCCATGCAAATTAAATAGAATAGCTTGACACAACATTTCTAACAAGACCTCCTAACTAATTACTATGGCAAATTTACCTATCGAGACTCAATTGTGCTAATCACGTCGTCGGTTGAGCTAGACCTGACTTGGATGACATAATTCTCAAAAAGGAAAGGTGGAGTTGATGGGTAATTATGTTATCGTAATGGAAGATGTTTAGGACTTAATTATTTATATAATGGGAAATATTTTACGGGAATTCGGGATGACACCAGAAATATTGTCTAATTATTACAGAAAGGACACTTAACATGTGTGACTCCCCCTGACCACAAACAGTTGCGGTGTACTGGAAGAACATCTGCAACTAGGACTGACTTGGCGGAATTTTTATTTAGAAACATAAAGGACCGACTTATCAGAGAAAAAAATGACTAACATGACTAGTGATGACGCAAATAAACAACTCCTACTAACTCTTACTATTCCTACCTATGGTCTCCTTTAGGAGAACCAATCAATTATGAGTAACATTGTTTGATGTGTGGAAGTGTTTTAGGCATGCACAATTCACCCAACATAGGTTTAATACCTCATCCAATTGTGCGAGATTTACCTCTCTAGACTCCCTTACCTCCACAACAACAAACGATCCTAACCAGTGGATTTGTAGCTTCCCACGAAACTTTAAGAACTTGTCATCATATAACATAACATGCCCACCAATTACGAATGATTTCCTCTTGATATGTCAATCATGCCATGCCTTCCAACTTCTCTTCTCAACCATTTGGTGGAAATATGCCATAAATATTGCTTCATTAAGCTCTGAGAGTTCATTTAAATGCTTCTTAATTGATTCCTTCTTTTTCATATGAGTGGCTTAGGTAATGAGAAAGCTTGTAATAGTGAATTTGGATGACTGTTGAACTGGTAAATCCCCTCTGCGGACAGAGGCGATCCCACTAGCCCAACACAGGTCTATCAACAATCACACACGCTACACGCAGGTTCCTAATTGCATAAATCAAAGATCGATCAGAATGATCTACCTGGAATCCAACGCTAGTTGTTGTAGAAGAAACGCTGCTCCCGTCCCTTTGCTTTGGCTGGTCACAATCCTTATGCTCCACGTAAACAGACACCTGCACACGCAAAGAACAATACAAACATAAGCGTAAAATCCAGTATATGCAATTATATATCAGTCAGAAAAGACATAACTCAAATACCATTAAAAGACACATGAGTGGAACCATAATGATAGTCGTTCATTAATCAGTAAAAAACAGAGAAAGATTACAACCAAAGGGTTCTGACGTTGAACCTCCTCTGACTGGGCAAGTAGCTAAATATGCCTTGCAAAGTGACTTCTTCTCTCTCAATATTTTGGCAGCATAACCCCTCTATAGTTCTCAATTCTCACTATCACTCCAGCATAATCTTGGCACTCACAATAGCTCTAGCAAAACTAGTTGGTTTAATGCAGGGTGACAGTCATTTATAGATGGAGGAGGAGGAAGTATGCATTGTATTCGGACACCTACTGAAGATTTAGCATTGTCCCAGAATAGCCACTGAACTTGGTTGTCATGGATAAAAAGATGACACTCGACCACTTCCATGAGATTTTTCCCTCAGAGAACTGTATGAACAAAGAGGAAACATACTTCAGTGTGCGTTGGCTAAAAATCATAACCAAATTTAGGTGGCGCCGGCTTCGCTCTATGACAGAGCGTCCATGGGCGCACCTTCTTTGGAGGAACTAAGCCATTGGCGCGGGTAAGACACTGTGGACCCGCGCTAATGGAAAAAGGGAACTTTTTAAGGCTAATCTGCAAAAGGTGTCTTCAGGGACTTTGAAGTTCATACTTAGGAGAATCCAATGCAAGTATTTTTAAGTTGTGTCACTGGTCACAGGTCCATAAATATGTCCTCCAATGTGCGAAAGCAAGGGTAACAGGGATGGTGATCAACGGTGACAAATTACTGCATAACAAATGCCCCCTAAAGCATGAGCCTCGAGAGAGAGAGAGAGGTGAAGTGCTTTACAAGACCATATATAGCTGCTGCCGAGAATCTGCATTGAGAGATACAGTATGATAGTTCAAATACATGATATATGTGGCATGGTCGCAGCCATCCATAAAGAGTACATGATGATTAAGATCCGTAGTGTGGACGCAACCATCTGGTTAGGATCAATGAATAGACTCAAGTATGGTCGCAGCCATCCAATGAAAGGGTCATGTATTAAAATCATGCCTGGATTACAACAGACACAATCCAGGGTCTTGCGCTCCACCTTGACCCGAACATAAGTACAAGTTCAAGCATGCGAAAATGTAATATGAAGTTGAACATGCATGAACATCGTCTGATTACCAGCCAATAATGAAAGTTGTTAACAGACACGAGAGGTACCACCAATAATGACAATGGTCCTCAAGGTACTATAGGTATAGTCTATGGCGTGTGAATGAATGAGCCGATGTCGAA
>APFE030587983.1:0-29174 GCA_000404065.3 Pinus taeda | reverse complement strand
ATTTTTCTTCATCCTCACCCTTGGATGAAGTCCCATCTCTGGTATTCCACCATATTTCCTCCTATACCAAATCAGACCATAAGCGCTCCCAATTCGGTAGTTTCTCCCTCCCATTCACTGAATCTTGATAACTATGCCATATCTTGGGAAGGCTTAGAAAGGCTAGGCTTACCAATTCTTCTTCAAGGAAAGTAACACTGACCTCTCCAAGTTCATCACGACATTGTGTAAACTTGCTCAGATACTGTGGAATTGTGTCATTCTTCTACATCTTGATACTTCAAAGTTTATCCTTGAGTGCCAAATTCTTATGGTCACTATTATTCTCAAACATTTATGTCAGTTCTTTCCACATTATGAACGAAGTTTCTTTTCCATGGATATTTGAGACAATGTGATCCCATACTCCCTCCAAGATTATTCTCCTCGCCTTGGCAACATCTTTATTTTACTAAGAAAGGTTCTAGGCATCATATGCTTATGGTTTTGTAACATCTATCTTGATGTATTCTAAAAATATATTGTCATCCAATACTGGCTCCATATGATCCTTCCATGCAACAAAATTAGAGGTGCTTTCCAAGGCATACTCTAGCCTTAGTCCATTGAAGGTCATCTTCTCAGCTCTAAATAAATCTTGCAATACTGAGCTCCAAAATTGAACCTCCTAAGAACAAATTTGAATTCCTGCTCTAGTGTGAATCCTACTCTGCTACCATGTAGAAATTACGATCCATATTCGTAGATGCTCATGAAATTTTAACCAAGATGAAAAGACACAAACCTACTCTACTTCATTGCGGAAAGTAATTCACAATCTAGAACAAAAAATTTAGACATGTAATAAGAAATCACACACATGCAACAAGTATTTTTGTTGGGGAAAGGAAACTGCTAAAAACCCCAATGCTTGCTTGCATTAAATCAAAAGAGTAAATATGTATTACAATCTATTTTCTCAATTGAGCACAACCTACAATTATATAACCTATCTCTTTGCTCACTAAAAGGCTCTGACCCAGACTTAGCCAAATTTTGCCTTTGCTTGAGCTCCTATTTCCTTGCACTTTTACTTGAGGAATTAGGCCCCTATTATTTATGAAATTTCTCAAATTGATTGCACAATTCTTTTAGGTTGATCCTCTGACTGCATGCAACACCTGCACACTCAAGGCTAGTCTACAATTGATGTTACACTACCTTGGAATCTCCACCTCGATTGGGTAACTTGAATTCTCTGCATGCAAAATCTATTTTGGTCTGATTAATCATTTAACTAGATGATCACTAATTTTGACTAAATTCCCACTACCTAACTGACCGTCCACTAGTTCATCCAAAGGTTGGAACTATTTTAACTAAAAACAAAATGAGATAACTGACCTTATTAGTAATCACACATGCAAAACTGAACTATAACTCCAATTCAAATTTACTGAGTAAAATGGGTGACACAAGCCTTGTCACACAAGTTAACATCATCCAAGTTGTCTGCTAATGTGTAAATTCGAATTTTCTCAATTTAATCAAGGAAAAATCAAATTGAGAATTTCTTGCTGCATTTTTCAACACAGATTGTACATGAGAGTAAATATAGATACTTTCCTTGGGTCATGGGTACCTCAGATACACATAGTAGCCTCAGATACACATAATAGCCACTAAAGGAACAACATTCAATTGGGTGAGTATATTGGCATCTACACTCAAGACAAATATTCAAACAACCAAGAATCTAGAGAAAGGTTAACCATTAGAATTTTATATGGCATCTTATCTTCTTGATTTCGTTTGCGCAAAATTTCATTTCAAAGGGTGGGGTTTGAAATGGACCCCAGAGGTATTAGATCTAATGCATATTTACTCTAAGATATTTTGAAACCCAAGTTACAAAGCTTCATTCGAAACCACTTCATAATCTTTTATTGATACTCTAGATCAGGCACTCTTCGGTCATGGCCCACCTTGTATGTCAGAGAAAGCTAAAAATACCATCATCAAGGTGGTATATTGGTTCCCAATTAGGGAAGCAACATGTATCAGGGATTTTAGCACATACAAGCCTCCTCATGCTCTCTAGATGATAGCGACAAATAAAGTGATCTTGCAAGACGATTGCTACCAATTGACCTCTAGGCTATCTAAGACAATAGAAAAGGGTAAAAAGGGACCATGTCATTTGTTCCCTTTAACAATTGGAGTACACTCTCTTGAAAATTTCAAAGAAGCTGAAGCAAAAGTTGAGGAAATAAAAGGTTTCTATTTTGTTGATTTGAGTCTCCGAAAGTATGATCCAAAAGGTGTTGTAGCACTGCATTTCAAAGCAGTTGGATTTGGCTGGTCTTATAGACATTTTAAAGGATATGAAGAAGATATAATCAAGAAATTATATAATCCTTCAAGGGAATTTGGTATGAATGAGAAACAAGAAGAATAAGAAGAGAAATCAAAAGATGAAACCACGGAAAGCATGAGTCTTGAGGACATGAGATCTTTCATTAGAAGGAAAAAGGGTCATGAAAACAAGAATGGAAAACAAAAGAAGGAAAAGGGTGACCAATAGGAAGAGAATAATTAAGAGTCGGACAAGGAAGGAGAAAGTGATGGAGAGGAAAACCTATAGCAAAGGAATGCAACAATAGCTTCAAGAAAACAAGAAATCAAAAGGAAAAGAGAAGAGTAGCAACAAAAACAAGGAGATGAAAATAAGAGGAGAAATGAGGAATATTTTTTGAAGAAACAAAAAGATGGAAAACAAAGAAGGAAGTTAGAAAAAGAGAAGTAAAGGAAAGAAGAGGAAGAGTGAAGATCACAAGAAGCAAAACAAAAGAAGAAACAAGGTGAGGAAGAAATAAGAACAAGAGGAATTAAAAGGAAAATATAAGGAGGAACAAAGAAGAAAAGAAGAAGAAGACAAGAAGTAGAGAGAAGAAGAGGAAGCCAAAAGATGACAGAAGGGGTCTTCTAAACAAATTGAGCAAGATCTCCTCATAGAGAAGCAAAGTAAAACAATAGATGATCATACAACACTAGGGTCTAAGATGTAGTTAGATTTGCCTCCATTGGACATTCTGCCTTCCACTCCAATTAGTGGTGGGTATTTTCAATTACAAGAATTAGGCATCCCACATGAGGAGGAAGAAGAAGTGTTGGTGTTGGGTCCTTTATTTTTGGAACCAAGGTGACACATTAGAAGGATGACCACATTTTTCCAAAGATAACCATTGGGAAGTTGTGGAGGAGACAACCAAAGAAGAGGAAGGGATCTACCAAAGACCAACAGTTACAGAAATAGGGCCAGAGAAGTTGGGACTTAGGTAGCCACAACTGAGTCGAAAGGAATATTGATGGTTGAGTAGTAGAAGCAATTGAAAGAGGAAAACAGAGGAGCATCCAAGGGAGAAGTGGAAGTCTAAGCAAGAGTAGGGATAAAAAACAAGGCCAAGGGGTAAAGAAAAGGGGGGAGATAAGAAGGATACCAAAATGTTGTTGCGGAGTCATTTGAGATTGCCTTGATTCTTATTATCTCGATCATGTATTGCTCTTTTATGTTAGTTTTTGGTTCTGTCTATGAGGATTTTGATCCAGATGTAATGTTGTACTACTGCTAGAGTTAATAGAAGAATAAATTACATGGATACACAAGTACTGAGTGTGTGGGTTTATGTGGTGTTTAAATGATTTTAATATGTTTGCACCTAATATATGATATTCTTCCTCTTCATGCATTTGATTTGTTATGATTGGATTCCTAATTGGTCTAATTATAGATTTACTGGCATTGATATCTTCCCATGATTCTTCTCGATACTAGATTCTAGACCTTGACTAACTAAGGCCACAACACACCTCAGGTGAAACGCCTTATTCATCCTGGATAAGGTGAAACAGTGTTGTGCTAGACTATAACTGAGATTTTGTTGGCCCCTATCCCTGAACTTGGGGTCTCAATCCTTCCATTATTTTGTGCCAATAGATGGATATCACTAGACTCACTTTCGATCAAATCCAATGTAAGATAAGGTAAGAAAGACAAAATTACTGCATGAATAACCCAACTAAGCCCATATTGGTGGTCATAGAGAAGGATATTGTCATAAATACCACCGTGAACCTAGAAATGGTTGCTTCAGATGGAACTTCCTTCGTGACAAAAACAAAGATCAAAGTGAATATATTGAACAAACATGTTGCTGATATTTAGATCAAACTTGCTACTTTTGAACAAAGAGTCACACAAGTCAAAATGAAAATCAACCTTTGCATATGACTCATTCAAGCAACAAAGGGTTACGAGAATATATTCAAGGAGAGGTTACAATATTAGAAGATTCCATGAACGTAGTATACTAAGAAATGATGAAGCTACATCAGGTTACATCAACATTCCCAATTATGTAGGTAAAATATAAAGAAAGATGAGCAATTCTCAAACAAGCCACAACATCAATTAATAGGATACATGAGTGGACCACTCAATATCCAAATGTACCAAAATCACTCCCAAGAAAGGATTAGATAACTATAGAAGATGATAAAGTTACAATTTGCATCAAGGTCCATTTACATGATAAGCTAACGAAGGATTTGGACAAGGTGTTAGCTTCATATAAGCATTTTCTCAGTGGACTAGAATCTCTTATTCAGGTGCATAAAATCCCTTCTATTAGTTCACTGGGTGAGGTGAGGCTACAAGAATAAATCTAAGCATTTATGAATCCTTTTAAACAAGATATTATTACGAAATATTTATAGGTTACAAAGGAAACAATTTCCCAATATGTGGTGGAACCTATAAGGATTTACACTAAGCTCATGAACCTATAAAATTAGGTGAAGGTGAAGAAGTCCACTCGATTACCAGATGTCCTAGAATGTATTCACAGGCATGGAGATAAGCTACAACATAAGGTTGTTAGTATTGAAAAGGAGTACAAGCTTTGGTATACATACCTAGTACAAGAACTGCATTTGGATATCTCAGGCATCTCTATCACTAGATTAGTAGATTAAGAGCATTTTATTTATTTCATGTAATATGTTGTTAGCAGGATAGAGACTAGAGTAGAGAGCCATGTAGGAAAATGAAAAGTCATGAGGTAACTCAAGTCATAGAGGTAGGTGAAATGTCACCCCATTTTTTATAAATATGTCCTCATGTCTCATTGTAAAGGACTTTTAATTTTGGTCTCATTGATGCATATTGATGGAGAACTAATAGATCTTTTGGTAAATGCAAGAAGTTATTTTATATTTCCACTCATGGATTTGATGAAATTCTCATGTGAAGTTGTTATGTATATTTCAACTTAATGTTTCAAGATTTATAAGCCTTAGCATGGAATTGTTTCATGTGTCATCGAGCATTGTGAGATTTCTCTTGCAGTGAATGGATGGTATATGATGTGTTTACTTTATGTTTATATCAATAAACTCTTTTATTGTTTTGAGCATTGCATCATTGTAGGATTGTGAGATTACTTATGCTTTCATGGTGTTATTGATCATGAACTTATTGATCATTGATAAACTTATCTTTGTAACATGCATGGGTTTGATTTGAAGCTTTGCTAACACTGCTTCTCTTGATATTCATGTCTTAATATTACATTATTGCCACTCATAGTGGATCTCACGTGTTGATTTTCCATAAGTTGCTTACTTGCTTTTGTTACACTTTATTTGTTCTCTAACATTAGCACCTCTTTCATCCAAACAAAATCTCAACTAATGTGATGCCAACTAGGCCTACATATAGGATGGGATTCCTAAACCAAACTTTGTAGAGTCTAATTATGATTTTTCATTGGGGAGATCCCCTTGTTGTTGGCGAAACATTCCAACCCATCAAAAAAAATTTGGCACTAGAAGGAGGGCCAGATCACAACCTGAGCATGTGGAGCCTTGTATTAACATTTTTCCTTCAAATGGATTCATCCCAAATATCCGTATCAGGTTGTTTTTCTGAAAATCTTAATATTTAAGTTTCTGCAAAAATAGTTTATCACTTGTCACAGTTTAAGTTTGATGGCTAGGGTTGAACAACTTTATTTGGAAACATGTGTCAAGTTATCCATTTCTGTAATAATAATAATAATAATACATTGTAAGGATGTTATTGGTAGTTTTTTCACCCTCACACTTGAAGATCATGTTAAGCAATGGTGCCACACATTACCAACCGCTTCAATCTATTTGTTCGAGCAACTCATCAATGAGATATGTCAAGCTTTTGACAGGTACGATTATCAATATGTGTTTAAAAGGATAAATTAGCTTCGAATGAAACCAGAAGAGTCATTAGAATATTTTGCTAATAGGTTTATTCATATTTGTTACTAATTTCCTGGAAGAGACGTGGATTGGATGTTTTTGAGTGAGAAATTCTGGTGATTGGTCTATGTTTCTCTGCGACATTTTCAATTTGAGATGAATCCCAATTGTTTTGTTCATCGTGATAACTTGTAAGTTGCAAATTGACCAGATATTATCCGTAATAGTTTCTTTCCCATTTCTGTGAGTCGGGAAAAGCCTAAAACTTCTAGGGAGAAAATTCCCACCTGTGAAATTCCTCATCCTCCCCCAACTTCATTTCCTAATGAAATATTTGTTATCAATAATATAGGTGATGAAGAATGTTTACAGGGTAAAGAAACAAGTTGTTGTGCTTTCAAAGCTCTCATATGTCCTAGTGAAATTAGACAACCTGAGAATCAAGTTAATAAAACACCTCTCCCTATTGACAAGATTCAACTTGAGCTTCTTAAGCATCTTCTTGAATCTATTCCCGATTCTCCTCATATTATGATCCCTCCTTCATTTTCTTTCCATGACCTAGGTCATCTCTAAGATAATACTGAAGCTACAATTAAATCCATGGAGCATAACATGTATGCTGATCTCTTGTTTTCTCAAGATGATATGAATATGCATGGTTTGAGTTCTAAGCCAAGCTTGGTTGTAAGTGATGTCACTTCACTTGATTATTTTCATCCATTATACCCTAATTTATTTGGTGAATCTACTACACTAGTGGTTTCTTCAAATCCTTCAAATTTTTATCCTATTGGTTCAGATTGTAATCATGTACATGATGATGTTGTCTCACAATCAAAGGTTGAAATTATTGAATATTTTTTCTATGATATTTTCAACCCACATTCTTTGAGATATGGAGTGGACGATTGTACATCTCAGAAAATTCAATATGGTCCTTTGGTTGTTTCATCCTCATTCTTAATCCTTGAAGAGTCTCATCGGTATGATGTTAACTCTGATAAAATTAGTGGATTTGACAATTATAACCCTATTGATACTATCTTCACTGACACCTTTGATGATATTGGTTTACATTCACATGTTGACCTTTTTAATCCATCAAAATTTGATGATTTACCTTTTGATGTTTGGGGACTTGTCAAAAAGTTGAGGCACTTATGCTTCCATTGATGGTTATGTTAGGTTCTCATGATCCTGACAAGATCCTTGAACTAGGTTTGATTAGGGTTTCCTCACATGATTCCCCTCTTAACACCATATCATCTAGTGAAGTCTCATTTTTGAATGATTTTGATATGCATCACTTCTTGTACTTTGATCTATTTTCTGAAGAGAGTGCACCAACCATTGTTTCATATCCTTTTGTTTCTCACCTGGCTGGTGCATATTGTGATTACGTACCACCTGTTGTTGTCTCACAGTTAACTATATGCGGGGGGAAAAATTCACCAATTCCTCTCTTTCATGGGACTCATCCTATTGATTTATATCCATCATGGAAACTAGTAGAATTTGATATTTTGAGCCACTAGTTTGTAAATACTTAAAGATTTGATCAAACCATTGATATATTCAATAATGATTTTGTTGTTACAGCTTATGATGAGCATATGCATTCTTCTATTGATATTACAAAACCACTAGTATTTGAGGATCTAACATTTTAGGGTTCATAGGTTTTTCAAGACAGTGAGGCACTTTAGCTCTCATCGATGGTTATGTCAGGCCCTCATGTCCCTAACAAAATCCATGAATAGGCTCAGATTAGGGTTTCTGAAATTAGTTTTTTCGTGCTAGAATCTGCTGGTATCTCAGTTGCACCTTATGGATGTCCATTGTCGAACAATTTTTAGGGCCTTCAGGATATAATTACTTATTGGTTGGAAGAAATTTATCTGGAGAATTCCTCTGCGAGCATGCCACATCTCATCTCTCTTATAGTCAATTTAGGGTTAAACATAAATGAATGTGTATCATGGATGGATGCTCAGGGTTTACAAGTTTATCATTCATTTTACCAGAATAAAGTTACAACTTAGCTAAAACAATATTTTCTATCACACTTTCTTGCCAACATGCATGCCCTTCTTTCTCTTGTGCATGTTTTATAGGCAAGCACCTTTTTTTGCACAATACTTTTTACTAGTTCTAATCATTGATCTCTTTGTTTTTGTAGGTTAGGGAATGCTTTAATGGTTACATTGGACATGTGACTTCACATGACCTGACCTCCTCTTTGGTTAAATTATGGTTTTAGTTTTATATTAGTTAGAGTTTTCTAATTAGGGTTTATGTGCTATAGTTTCCTAATTAGGTTTTACATGTCAGAGTTTGCTAATTAGGGTGTACTCATCAAGATTTTCTTTTAAGGTTTCAAGTTTAGTCTAGTTAGGGTTTGAACAGTTTTGTTGTATGTTCCTTATTGCAGGTAGTCTATTACTTCATGCCATTATGCATTTTTCTTGCATCCATCTACCTGCATTTCTCATGACTACATTGCATTTAGGAATTTTCTATATTATCATCACATCACTTAGATTTTTCTTGCATTACATTACATTCACACTGCAATTTTCTTTCATGTAGTTTTGTCTGGTGCATTACATCATGCATCCATATTACACTTTGCACTATTTTCTCCTTGCATTACACTTACTTTCCATTGACCTAGCATTGCATTTTCTCTCTCTATTGCATGGAACTGCATGAGATTTCACAAGCCTTATTATATGAATGTTATTCACAAGCCTTTAATGTCTCAAAGAATTTCCCTAATTTCTCTTTACACTTACTGAAACCCTAGAATAGATTCCTTGGTCACTTTGCCCTAACGTTGAAACCCTAACCCTAACGATTTCCCGTGGCTGGGGTGGTTTCTCTAAAAGGAAGCCTCTCTTAGAACCAATTATCAAAAATGCATCCTGAGCATCTTTCCTATGAGTCTAACTCATTAACAAGGAAAATACTAAGTATCGGGATCCTTAATCAGTACATATGACCTATTATTGTAACTTGAACCCTATGTTTGGCCTGGTTCTAAATTTTAGAATGCTATGTTTCACTGTTCACCTATCATTCATAGATGAGATGTAACAGTGTGGCATGAGGAAAAACATGAATCATAAAATATTATAGTTTTTGTCGAACAAGAAACAACCTCTCTTGCTTGCAAAATAATTCAGGATCCCTCATTTCCCTAGCAAAAATAAACACCTGATAAATGATGCCAATTTGAACACTAAAGTGAAATCAATTAAACAAAGGGTAAAGGATCGATAAAGGTTTCATACGTAGGGTACTGAACAAGCCTATTGGAAACAAAGCAATGCTTGTGATTTCTTGATTGATTTCACCGAGGTAATGAACAGGCCTATTGGCAGTAGAGAAACACTACAAAATCACTTTAAATTTATGAATAAACTAAGCCCTATGTGATGATCGTTTCATCATTGTTGAAGACCTGCATGTGTGAACTCCTATTTTGGCGTGTAAAATTTTACAGGACCTGACAGAGACATAAGGGAAGGACATATCCAGAAAAGGTAAACTAACCCTAGGAGTACCATAGTTCCTATTCAATACTTCCTTGCACTATTATCAGGACTTGATCCATTATATGGATTTGGGTAGATATCTTGGGTTCTGCTAGTGTATTGCTAATTGTTGTAGCAACTACAACAACTCCAAAATTTAGCTCATTTCAAAATTTTGGACCCCCACATACTAGACCTTATTTGAATATTTTCCTGTGGTCTCTTAGGATTTCATGATCCCTTTTACATATTTAGGATCTATTTGGGACTTAGAAAGATCCTACATTGAAAATCCTAAAACAAGGTTTCTCTATAAGTCACTAGTCACATTGGTGAGATTCCATCTAAGCCCTAAACATGTGACTTAGGACCTTCCCTCTCGCCCAATTATTAAATTCATATTGTTTCATTTCATTAGCCTAGTCACACATTTCTCCATCAGTTTTCATTGCAACTTACAACCCATACCTCTGTTAGTCACTTGCAACATCTTATCTCACACTAATTGGCCCTATTAATCACATAGTCACATATGAGTCATCCATACCTTATGCAAACCATTTTTTATGTGACCTTGTGACCCCTTTGTAATAAGTCACATGCGACCACTCTTAACTTGCGACTTCCTTCAAGTAGGTTGCATGCCACCTTTTTCTTGGTGCAAATCCGTTTTGCGATCTTTATCTAATGTCGGTCGCATGTGACCTTATCTTTGTGCACTATCTAGTTGCGGCCCATATCTTCACACATGTGCACTATTTATATAAACCCAACACCCCTCTCCTCCATTTCATTCTCACTCTAAAGATGAGCACACAAATCACTCCACCAACTAGTGACCTTGTGACCCCCACAGGTAGGAAACACTTCCTCTTCCATGCAATCATTGGGTCCTTCAAATTTTCCATTTTTCCTCTTCCTCAGTGCCACAACTCTACAATTTCTTCCCCAGCCTTTCATATCCCTTCCCTCACCATAAATGAAGACCAATTTGACTTCCCTCATTTCCCTAACTCCCCACCATGAAACTGTGTGTCCTAAACTCTCTCTTCCACACAACTAATTTGACATTCATCCCAACCTCAAATATTCATCCTTTCACATGACACCTCCCTTAGGCGGTGCTCCCAAAATCACTTATCCTTTTGTTGAATTTCAAACTCACGTCTAGTGCAAATCAAACCTATCGTCAATTCATATAGTTCTCCCTACTCACCTAGTTCACTCTAAGATTGAGGCTTGGGATGAAACAATTGGGAGTGAGCTTAATTGTATCTCTTGTTGCCCTAAGTTGAAACTCATGTATAGTCATGAGTCACAAATGATCCATGATTTTTTTTCTTATAGATGCATCAGAATTACATGAAACAGAGCACTTAAAAACCATGGAACATAAGCATATAAAAAGAAGATAAAAGAGACATAATCACACATGAGATCAAGACTTGGATATTTGATTACAGAGTTTGTCCAATTTTGACTACATCTCTGGGCTCTACTCAATAGTGGGGAGGCCTTCATTCATTAAATGTCATGGAAAGAGAGAAGTACAAGTATAATTTTACACAAAACATCCTTATACCTCCAATCTAGAAGATAACTGGAAAATGGAGAGCCCAACTCTAGAAACAAACAGTACAATTGACTTCCTGGCGAAAAATCATGCAAAAATGCTTATCCAAACACCCAATTTGGATAATCAAGCCTTCTGCACCTTCTCAAAACCTCCCTACTGCTCAAGATGAGGTTTCGACCTACTACCAAGGTCAGGGTCTGTTGCAATTTGCTTCTCTGAACTATTCAACCAGTCCTCCCCTCTTTCTACAATGCAGGCAGTCCATTAAATAATTGGGTGGCTACTCCTCAATTCTCGGGGTAGTTCTCAACCGTTGACAAGTATAGCCACGAGTTTGTTTTCAGGCAGAGATTCTTGGGCCCGTGCGGAAACAATCCTTGTCAAATATAGGAAAACTACTATCAAATAGTTCACAAACTATTTTCACATTTAAACCTCAAACAATAGGATACTACAAAGAATCGGTGCTTCCCCAAACCTAGGGGATTTAATAGATAATCATTGTTAGTGATAGAGGTGTGCATGTTACATTAAGCGATGAATACAAGGCGATAAAGGTAGACCCGTCGGCAATTATAAACTGTAGTGTAATAAATATTGCATCTTGGATCCATTGCAAATTGCAATCGGTGGATAAAACAAAACCCATACATTAGGTGCTCTGTGGACCCACCGGGATTATTAAATATACTGTATAAAATCTCAGGTATGAAACCCCATCACAAATCGGAATCGTTGTGGAACCGAGGTCGGCACTCTATTCTACTTCTCCCGATCTGTGAACTACTATTGCGATATATATCCCACCACAACTAGACTCCACCGGAGCCCATTCGTAAACATTAGATCCCCTCCAATCTGCGATATGTGATATAGCAATCGCAACTGGGATCTTGTCGAGGGACAATTTAGAAACACTTTGCCTTATTGCGATTTGATCGCATCGCAACAATTACTCCCTTGGCCCGATTTTCTTTAAATCGCAGCCTCTTGCTCCTGTGATCTGTGATATGCAAGACCAATGGAAGCCTGCCACTTGGCGCTTCCCCATTCACTGAACCTTTTGCCACGTCATCTCCTCCTGCCACTTGGACAAGTCAAACTTGAACTTTGACTTGCTCTAACTTCTTCATATGAACTTGGATTTGAGTGTCTTTCACACCATTGGAATCAGGGTGATGAACACTACGATCCGATGATAAGTGTATCCGAATCTTTCCATTTTGAGTTTTGAGCCTTTTACCATGCCACTGGTAGTTTTTGAAGATCCACCTAGATTAACAACCCATACTAGATCGAGAAATCACATTTGGGCATACCCTTCTCCCTTGTAACTACCGACTGAATTGTTATTACAATTACAACATCCCTTTCTCGATAGTCACAAGGTCACAATTTAAAAGGTTTGAGATTATGCGACCTGGTTCATGCTGCAACCACATGACCATCCTCCATCACCCCTAGTGACATATTCTCAAGGTCTCATTAGAGAATGTCAACTCCGAAAGCACCCCGCTAGCCCATGCGACTTGTGACTTCCTCCTTTTTTTAATTCACTTAGACTACCCCTAGTTGAATCACATTTGCACACTCATAAGAGTCAATATCTCTTGCGACTTACTCTCTAGTGCAACCTGGAGACCTAATAATTCCTATTGCAACCTATCCTTTTAATATTTTGTGTAACTTGTCTCACCAATTGAGATTTCAACCTTATTACTGATCCAAATTGCGACCAAGATCCACATATATTTTGTGCTTGTGAACCCACAATAATAGTTTATCTATGTTTAATGTTATTTTTATTCATGTTAACGTATTCATCTTGGGATTAAATCTTGAAATTCCAAGTGACATTGATTTGGATTGTATCAACATTTGATCATTCAATGGAGAGATGACACCACTGGTGGTAAAAATTTCTTGCAAAGGTTTGGGTAGGAGTTCTGCTAGAGTAGGAAGTAGTATCAAAGGAGTTGTTGACAACCCACACATTCTACCAATTTATGGAAACATTTCTTGCAATATCAACAAGAAGACAAAGTTGACTTGGTGGAAAATTTACTCGTTTTCCACCCAAGACATCCCTGAAGACAAAGAAGATTTCAAGGTATGTATCAATATCAAAAGATCTCAGTTGCATAAAGTAGTTGCACACCCACTAGTGTTTCCTTGTGTTGAAACCATAGATTAGTTATTGCAACGTGCAAATGAGGATCATTTGGAAATCATGAGGCATGATGGAGATATTTTAGCATCTTTGACTACTGCCAACATTACTACTTATTACAAGCTACCTAAACGAGAAGAATCTTTCAACACTAGATGGCTGATAACTTTTAATGAAACTGCCAAAGATGCCAAAGAAATATTGAAATTATGGTGGTAGGAAACCACTAAGTTTAGGGCTAGGGCATACCAAATCTATAATACATAAGGCTTCAAAAAAGTGGATTAGTTGATGGTAGATGTGATGAACAAATTGTATGGGAGAGAAAATATATACTTTCCTTGGGTAATGGGAACCTTTGATTCACACAATAGCCACTAAAGGACCATATTCAATTAGGCGAGTATCCTAGCATCTTCACTCAAGACAAATATTCAAACAACCAAGAACCCAGAGAAAGATAAACCATAAGAATTTTACATGGCATCTTATCTTCTTCATTCAATTTGTGCAAAATGTCATTTAGAAGGGTGGGGTTTGAAATGGACCCTAGAAGTATCAGAGCCAATACATATTTACTATAAGAGTTTTTGGAACCTGAGTTACAAAGCTTCATTCTAAACCACTGCAAAATATTTTATTGCTTGTCTATATCAGGAACCCTTCGGTCATGACCCACCTTGTATGTCAGAGTGAGCTCGAAATACCCTCATCAAGGTGGCAGATCGGTTCCTAATTAGTGAAGTAACATATATCAGGGTTTTTGGTGCATACAATCCTCCTCATGCTCTCCCAAGGACAGTGAGAAATAGAGTGCTCTTGTAATAGGTTTTCTACGAGTTGACCATTGGGCTATCTAAGACACTAGAAAAGGGTAAAAAGGGACTGTGGCCTATGTTTCCTTTAAAAATTGGAGCATACTATCTTGAAAATTTCAAATAATCGAAAGCAGAAGCTGAGGAAATAAAATGTTTATATTTTGTCGATTTAAGTCTTCGAAAGTATGATTCAAAAGGTGTTGCAACAACACATTGTAAATAAGTTGGAATTGGCTGGTCTTATAGACGTTATAAATGAGATGAAGAATATAAAGTCAATAACTTCCATAATGCTTCTGGGGAATTTGGTCCAAATGAGCAACAAAAATAATTCAAAGTGTAATGTCATGAGGGATCTATTTGTCATAATTCAAAGTGTAATGTCATGAGGGATCATCATTAAAAGGGTAATCATAAGGGGTCAAGTTAAATAGGTATAGTGGTCAAGTTGCATCAAGGTAATCATGAGAAAAATTGTGTTGTCACGCTTTTTCATCTTGGGCACATAATTATAGGTGTTTTGAGTTAGTTTATGTGTCAAATCATGACTGGTCATGACATCAGCAAGGGTACAACGACCTGCAGTACAAGTGTTACGCTTTTGTTTTCCAAATTCAAAATTGTGATTATCGCCATAAACTTTGCTCTTGATTATCATGGGAGGTTATTTGCATGGTTATATTCATCTAATATCTCTCCTCTTTATCATTCTCATCAGAAGCTCGGTGTGTGGTCATTCTTATTCGCTGCACAAAGGAGGTAGGGGAGGCACCACACTTTTGCTCCAAGAAGAAGGTTTGAGGTTTGAAGGTTTTCATTTGGCCTAGGAGCATTCTTACAAGTTTAAAACGTTGAATGGGTCATTACATGCCATCTACCCTCAATATGTCAGATGATGGTCGAAGGTAGTATAAGCTTGGAGCGCTACACTTTTACAAAATCACCGTATTTTCACTATATCTCTTAAAACATGCACCCATTTTCCATGAAATTTTTACAGTAGATTATATGGGGGTGATATGAATAAGCCCACTTAATTTGAGGTCAAAATGCTTCATGATTTTCGAGAAACAAGCCACCATAATCTACATCCATTTTTCATTTTCTCGAAATCTATGAGTCTAATTTGGAGAAGTTTTATGATGATACTAACTTGACATAAAAAAACCAGCTCAATATGTCTTACAATTTAAGAGATATTAAAAAAAATAGCAGTCACTGTCCTTCTCTACTGCATTTTTGGGTGTGGAGAAGAATGTTTGGTATTTTTTATGAAGAAAGGCTTGAGTGAGGCATGTGATATGATCATTTCAGTGTCAGCATCATCATCCAAGTTTGAAGCTTGTATAAAAATATCACTGACCACTCAAACTATTAAAAGGAGGCAGGGGCACTGCATTTCTCACAAACCGGCGGTCAAATCTCTTTCACAAGTGAAAACTTAAGCTTATTTCAATACCCTGGTTTTGAATTGTTACCCAATTACATGCATGAGCTAAGAAAATGACATAAAAACCTACAAGACACCATTTTCATTATCGGTGCGCTTTTTCTTATTTCGTCGTGTTTTCTCCTAATCGTTGTGCTTCCACACAATGCTCCATCTTTTGCACTTGCCTTTGTCGAACTATAAAAATTTTATTTACAGCGTCCAATATAAATATACTCAATCCATTACACTGAATTAAAGCTCCTTTTCATAAATTTGTGTGTTTAAGAACTGTTTGAAAGCCCATTTTCTCGTGCGTTGTGCTTATGGTGTTGCGCCTATCCCTTTGATTTTTCTGCCACCAGTATCAAACATTTGCAAGTTGTTTTAGGGTTTTTCTGAAGAAGGTTTGTGTTTATTAGTTTCTTTTGTATAATTTCTTTCCTAATCATCATCAAAGGTTAATTTGGAGATTCCTTGTCATACTCTTACACTAGTTGCACAAAACAAGTTTTCCTTAAACCTTAGACTATTCAATGTTGCAAAACAAGCATCATGTCAACTCTAGAGGAAATAACTAAGAGCCAAGTTCTAAAATAATTGGAAGAGAAAGATAGGGGAAGATTAGACGTATTCTTTGAGGTGGCCAAAATTTGACTGTTGGAAGGGGTGAAGTAACACAATTTTATTTTTTGGCTTTTACCTAAAAAGTATGCTTGGTTATATGGTTGGGGTTCTAGGTGATATTGTTTGGCACAAAGTTCCCCTAACGACCACATCTAGTTAGAACTCTAAAACTATTTTGAAGAAGCATCTTCGTTAAATTTTGTGCTCTAGCTAGCATTAGTGTTTTTTATGTAAAGTTGGGCATTTTGCATTTTTCGTCAAGGGATGATGGAATGGGGCATATAGCATGGTCATTACAGTGTCAACATCATCATTAGTGGTTTCATCTTGTCTACAAACATCCTTTACCACTTAAACTATAAAAATAAGATGGTGTTGTGCTTCTGAGATAGATGTTATGTTTTTTGCTACAAGAGGATTTGTCGGAGTTTGAGATTTTGTATGGTAAAGGAAAGATTCTAAAGGGTAAGGTGTCCATATGCCGGTTTATTTGCAAGTGTTGGAGCTATCAATTAGCTCAGGAACCTACTAGAATCCTCTCAACCATCAAGCATTGCGTTTTTGCGCTGCATTTTTGCAGTTCTGGAAGTTTGGGAGTTTGTGCAGTGCCAGGCATTGCGTCTTGAAACAAAGTTACTTTTGAGCGACTTATGTTAGTCTAAACATGATGTAATTTGTTTTTTAGGTGTTATTAATTGTAATAAAACATTTTCATACTCACAAGCTTGATTTGGGGCTGAGGAATTAATGTAAAGTGTTTAGAAAAGATGTATTTATGCATTCCCTAGTTTTAGGCAGTTATGTGATATATTCTCTAAAAAAAATTCTTGTGTCGGATCTTGATGGTGTTGTGCTTCTTTCATGTTGTAAGTTTGTCTTATGATATTTGCATCTCTTGTATGTATGTCTTCATTCTTGGATGAACTAGAACTTAATTCATAGTTCATCTAAAGGGTGCTCTGACTTAGTTTTACCAAGTGATCTATGTTTTCTTCTTAATACGACATTCAAAATTTATCTCTATTTTGATACTCATTGTGTTGCTTCCATTTTTCTCACACTCACCCTCCTACAATGAATTAATTCCATCACCAAGACTGCCTACCTTGCCCCTGTGGAAAAACCCTTTCTCGCTTCATCTGTCACCAGACAAATAATCAATCTTCCATAACTCCATGCCCAATGGAGCTGTCTCCTTTTTTACCAGCAAACCATTGAAAATCAGACATTATTGAACACTATACCTAGCCTAATATAAGATTAGTTGAACAACTTAAGTGAGAGAGCCCTATTTAAGGCTAGAAAATCTAGATTCTAGCCTAAAAGTGGTTTGTGGTTACCTCTGAATTTCTCTTGTTAGCCTATGGAAATTGCATAGTGCTAACACACATGAGAGAATTCCAACTTTGAAAAAACAACTCAAAGAAATATAAATGACTATGTCAAAAATAAAACAAGGATGGCAACAAAACAAGGAGTGCGACATACTCATTGATCTTCTCAATCCATAGATCACTAAGACAATATGTAAGGAATATGTAAGATGTAGATATTTAAGAACCTACACTTATTTTAAAGTGTAAAGATTTTTTTTTTTAAATAACACTTTCCTTTATAATTTTGATGGAGCATTTTTTGAATAATGAAAATTAGTATATATTTTAAAAAGTTAGAAAATTAACTCATAAATTATATAAGGTTGCGTTTTTTTTCCCTCTTTTGATGATTTCAAAAAGCCTTATTTCTTTCCAATAAGAAAAAAACATTTTAAAATGTTTATATATATATATATATATATATATATATACTATATATATACTAGATATATATATATAGTACTATATCATATAGATATAAAAACATTTTAAAATGTTTTTTCTTATGGAAAGAAATAAGGCTTTTTGAAATCATCAAAAGAGGGAAAAAAAAGCAACCTTCATTGAAATAGTTGCAAGTTCATACATTTAGGTACATCATTATATAATGTTCCAAAAATTTGGTATTTCACGGTAAAGAACACTAGCATATAAACATATATATCCTAAAAGAAAATCATAGTTTTTGCAAAAAAGAAAGAAAGAAAGAAAGATCAAATAGTAGTAAACGAAACAAATATGTCAATTATTTCCAAAGGTCAAGAATATATTTTTGAACCTACTCAACATTTTTTTTAACCTTGCATGTGCTTTGGTCCAAATCTAGTTGTGTCTCTAGACATGCTCAAGAGATATCAAAGAAAGATATCGTAGATTACAATTTTTTTAAAGGAAGAAATAAGTAATTTTTTTAAGAAGAAATGAGCAATTTTATAATTGAGTTATTGTTATCATCCACGTGATTAAATTCATTGGGTCCCATAAATATGCAATTTTTGAAATCCTCATTCTTTTACCAATTCGAAAATTAGTTTTAAAAAAATAACTTTGCAAAATTGTTTAAAGTTGAACCAATATTATTAGCACACATATGCTAAAAAAATGTTAGAATTCATATCTAAAATGCCACTAACTCCTCTCACACGACTAGAACCTTGACCTGCACAATCAAGAAAATCCCAAGGGAAGTATGTTTGAATGAAGGCTTCATGAATGAGGGAGTGATTATTTTCCTTCGATATTTGTTTGATATCTCTTAGTGTGGATAAAAGTTGTTTAATAAGTGCTTTGATTGCCTTATGTTTTGGAATTTTGTAATGTGCAGATAGGTTTTGAGATTTTCTTCCACATATTTTGTCTAAGGATAAGTTGTTCATAAGTATTTTTAGATTTTCTTCCACATATTTTGTCTAAGGATAAGTTGTTCATAAGTATTTTTATTGGTTTTGTTTTGGAATTTTGTAATTTGTAAATAGTTTTTGAGATTTTTTTCCACATATTTTGTGTTCAAAGATAAATGTTGTTTTTTCTATTTGGCTTATTTTTTTTTATACTTCTTTAGAAAAACACAATAAATGAATAAATGAGAGTCTGATTCAAATTTAACTTTCTTGTGTTTTAGAATTTTGTAACTTGCTAACAACCTTTGAGATTTTCTTCCACATATTTTGTTTCCAAGGATAAGTATTGTTGTTCCATTTAACTTATTTCCTTCCATTTTTTTTTGGACAACGAACAATAAAAGAATAAATGGAAGCACATAAACAAAATATATTTAGGAGGGTGGTTTAGTATCCATATTTTGTTCTTCCATCCGGAGGGACTATGAATTTTAAAGTGATTATAATAATTAAATTTGTAGTTTTGGTGAATTGTTTTGATAGATTAATTTTCTCTTTTAAATAAGTTATATTCCATATGAATACCATGAGCCAATACCATGGATTTTCAATACCATGGGTCAATACCATGGCTTTTCAATACCATGGATCAATACCATGGGCATTTTTATTTTTATTTGATTTTTATACGGTTATTTTTTATTTTTATTTTTTATTCCTTTCTTTTATTTTGACAAATTAAATTATTTACATTACATGAAATTTTTTCTTTAATTTTTATTTTTATGTAATTTGATTTAGTCAAAATGCCAAACATTTTGTTACAACATCTCTACTATATTCGGCTTGAAAGCACCTCTTGACAATATAAATTAAATTTAACCCTAAAATTCTATATATAACTTATAATTTATAACAAACCAGGGGTTTTGACAGCCCCTGGTTTTTCCCATGGTATTCTTGAGCCATGGATTTGTACATGGTATCCTTCTCTAATATAGCCTATTTAAAGACGTAAAATTGCAATGAATTTTTATTGTTATTAGTTTTTGGATTAGTCTCATATGTTTTGGAATAATAAAATTTTCTGTGTGGTTTAGGGACACTCGAGATTGGTGATTGCTACATAAATGATGGAGCTTGCCTTGGTTCAGGGACACTGGAGATTGGATGGATCTTGCCTTGGTTCAGGGACACTGGAGATTGGATGGATCTTGCCTTGGTTCAGGGACACTAGAGATTGGATGGAGCTTGCCTTGGTTCAGGGACACTAGAGATTGGTGATGAGCTTGCATTGGTTCAAGGAAACTGGAGATTGGATGGAGCTTGCCTTGGTTTAGGGACACTGGAGATTGGTGATTGCTACGTCAACAATGGAGCTTGGCCCTGGTTTTTCCCATGGTATTCTTAAGCCATGGATTTTTCCATGGCATCCTTCTCTAATGTAGCCTATTTAAAGACATAAAATTCCAATGAATTTTTATTGTTATTAGTTTTTGGATTAGATCTGAATTTGAATTTAAATGGGTGGTCTCAGGCCTGGAAATTGACGTTGTGTGGGAAGTATGTTAGATTTCAGAACATATTTGACAATTATTGAAAATTTTTCACCGTCAAATTTGATGTGTGTGTTTTTTTTTCACTTACTGGTTCACGGATACCCTGGTCAGTGGTCAGTGGGTAAATTTGATGTGTGTGTTTTTTTTTCACTTACAACGGGTAGCCGCTACATCCAGTGGTTTAAATCTCTGAGTCAGTGGGTAAATTTGATGTGTGTGTTTTTTTTTTCACTTACTGGTTCACGGATACCTGGTCAGTGGTCAGTGGGTAGCCGCTACGTCCAGGGGTTTAAATCTCTGAGTCAGTGGGTAAATTTGATGTGTGTGTTTTTTTTTCACTTACTGGTTCACGTATACCCTGGTCAGTGGGTAAATTTGATGTGTGTGTTTTTTTTTCACTTACTGGTTCACGGATATCCTGGTCAGTGGTCAGTGGGTAAATTTGATGTGTGTGTTTTTTTTTCACTTACTGGTTCATGGATCCCTGGTTTTTGGTCTCTGGGTGGCCGCTACGTCCAGGGTTTAAATCTCTGAGTCAGTGGGTAAATTTGATGTGTGTGTTTTTTTTTCACTTAGTGGTTTACGGTTACCCTGGTTAGTGGTCAGTGGGTAAATTTGATGTGTGTTTTTTTTTCACTTACTGGTTCATAGGGTTTAAATCTCTGAGTGGACGCCTACGTCCAGGGGTTTAAATCTCTGAGTCATTGGGTAAATTTGATGTGTGTGTTTTTTTTCACTTACTGGTTCATTGATTGTGTGGTCAATGGTGTGTGTGTTTTCGCTACGTCCAGGGGTTTAAATCTCTGAGTCATTGGGTAAATTTGATGTGTGTATTTTTTTTTCACTTACTGGTTCACGGATAACCTGGTCAGTGGTCAGTGGGTAAATTTGATGTGTGTGTTTTTTTTTCACTTACTGGTTCACGGATACCCATTTGATGTGTGTGTTTTTTTTTCACTTACTGGTTCACGGATACCCTGGTCAATGGTCAGTGGGTAGCCGCTACGTCCAGGGGTTTAAATCTCTGAGTCATTGGGTAAATTTGATGTGTGTATTTTTTTTTCACTTACTGGTTCACGGATAACCTGGTCAGTGGTCAGTGGGTAAATTTGATGTGTGTGTTTTTTTTTCACTTACTGGTTCACGGATACCCTGGTCAGTGGGTAGCCGCTACGTCCAGGGGTTTAAATCTCTGAGTGGGTTAGGGGTTTAAATCTCTGAGTGGGTAAATTTGATGTGTGCGTTTTTTTTTCACTTACTGGTTCATGGATACCCTGGTTAGTGGGTAGCAGCTACGTCGAGGGGTTTAAATCTCTGAGTGGGTTAGGGGTTTAAATCTCTGAGTGGGTTTAAATCTCTGAGTGGACGCCACCCGAAGGGTGGTCAGTGGGTAAATTTGATGTGTGTGTTTTTTTTTCACTTACTCGTTCACGGATACCCTGGTCAGTGGGTAGCCGCTACGTCCAGGGGTTTAAATCTCTGAGTGGGTTAGGGGTTTAAATCTCTTTCTGGTTAGTGGGTAGCGTTAAATCTCTGAGTGGGTTAGGGGTTTAAATCTCTGCCTGGTCAGTGGGTAGCCGCTACGTCCAGGGGTTTAAATCTCTGAGTGGGTTAGGGGTTTAAATCTCTGCGTCCAGGGGTTTAAATCTCTGAGTGGGTTAGGGGTTTAAATCTCTGAGTGGACGCCGCCCCAAGGGCATCAACACCTCCACTCACCCGAAGGGCATCAACACCCCTTGGCCTATTTACTGACCTAACCCCAAGAGCTTTCGGGATTCGACCCTGTGACCTCCCATTGGCAAGGCACTTGATTTGATCGATTGAGCTAATTCTTGAGGAAGATTTGATGTGTGTGTTATAATAAGTCCATTGGCAAGGCACTTGATTTCACCGATTGAGCTAACTCTTGGGGCAGATTTGATGTGTGTGTTATAATAAGTAAAATGGGGTAGATTTGATGTGTGTGTTATAATAAGTAAAATGACAAAATGACTTCCAATTTTAAAGATAGCCTACAGTAAAATATTATGAATATTATAATACCTCATTCAACTATATGTACAAATTATAATACATTACATTAACTTTATGTCAATAGATTGGTGAGAATTTTAACACTCTATTTATGCTCCTATTTATCAAGAAACCAAACCCCTATGAATGGAAGATGGTTGCTATACATTTGTAATTAGTATTATTTTTCCCTTTTTGTTATCGGATTCTTATTCTGAACTTTTGGGGTTCACAAGCTTGTTTAGTTATCATCAACAAATATTGGTTTCCATTAGATCTCGAATATGCACGGAAATAGTAAGTTCACAGTTCCATCATTCTACGCATCCTTGCCTCCTTGCGGAGGAATGGGCTGGTGAAGAAATCTTATGAGATTATGAGCTCTAAAGTGGGACTTCTAATTTTCTCCTCAACAGGGAAGTTATAAAAATTCACCAATCCCATGTGTGTTCGATGAGTATCTTCCCTAACTATTAGATTTATATTCTGCATAATTCTTTGAAATGTTTGACTTCCCTTTTATTCGCTAGACTATTAATGTGTATTTCCCTAAACTGAATGTTTGATTTCTCTCATTATTATTTGTCACTCTCTATTTACATAAGTAATGAAAACGTTTTAGGGATAATTGTAAAGCGATATAATCTTGAAAGTCTCCGCCATTATTTCAGATATAACATGAATACTAAGTTAGATACATGTTTGATTATCGTTAGATATATTTTTTATTATCATTTCACAGTTCCACATAAATGATTCATTGTTCTTTCACTTGGAGAAAAAACTTTGGGCATAATTGTCTATGTTCACTGGTTAAAGAAAGGTGTTAGCTTTTATTCTGGACTTGTAAAGCTTTAGGTTGGTATGATTCATTGTTCTTTAACGTTGGACTAGAGAAGAAATCTTGGGCATAACTGTCTATTGTTCACTGGTTAAAGGTCAAAAGGTATTAGCTTTTATTTTGGACTTGTAAAGCTTTAGATTGATGATACTTCAGAACTGAAATAAACATTTGGCAATTGATAATTATGTAGTCATTGGGTTAAGTTCCAACGGTTTCGAAAAAGGATTACCTTACCCTAAAACTCGAGGCTTTCCTTACAATAAAACTCAAATAGACTTATATTGAAATTTCAAAGCAATAGAAATTGATAACTCCTTTGTATCCATTTATTTGATTTTTCCAATGTGTGTGCAAGGGGATATTCAATGCACTCAACATTTGTGAAAAGGAGATATTTCTCTTTACTAAGCAGAGGTTGTAATTTTTTTTGTTGGTAGAGGTTGCAGTTTTTAGTTAGCATCTTGCACTTTATGAAACAATTTAGAAAGTGGTTGTCTAATTAGGAAGGTTGACATTTCTAACTTCTGACATAAAATTCTCAGAATTAATGCCTTACACTTTATCATGAAATGGTACAAGTGGTGTTTCAACTGAGCTGATATGCATATCCCTTGGTATATGTGAGTCACCAGATCTACTTTGTAAGGGTGGTGTCATTAAGTTCTCAGAATTGATGCCTTGCACCTGATCATGAAATGGTACAAGTGGTGTTTCAACTGAGCTGATTTGCATATACCCTGGTATTGGTGACTCAACAGTTCTACTTTGTAATGGTGAATCAGATTGAAATATCTGACGGACCCCATTCAAAAATCTTGCACTAGCTTCCACATTGGAATTTCTGCCATGAGCGTCACCTGAGCTTGCTGAACGTCCTGGCAAGTGTGTGCATTTATGTCTTCTCACTCTCATAAGTCTTCTTACTCTTACATGTCTTCCTACTCTTTTTGGGATGAGGCTTTTTGGAATGAGGTTTTTGGGAGGTGCCTCATCAGGAAAATTGAGCCAGGCTTTCTTCCCTCTGCGCCTCTTGGCTTCTGCATCTTATAAAGCAGCTTCTAACTGTGTATCATAGGTACCAACGCAAACATTCACGCCTTCGATGGGATCCCTGACTTCTACAGCCCATTTTCCTTTGCGTCGTTTTATACTTTGTATAGGGTCTTCCGCTACTTCTTGCTATCTGTCTCGTCTGCTCCTTTGATTTGGGAATTTGCAGCAAGACCTCCTTCAAAGAACATTAAATTTAAAAGCACATTATAAACTATATGAATCTAAAACTTAATATGAACATCTCAAATTGTGAGATAATTCAACTCACTTTCATGGACGGTAAAAGTATGAACACACAATAATACCTAAAAGGGGGAGTGTCAAACACCTACTTAGATGTTATATATGTTTTTACATTTGGCAGCCGTTGGAATGCGTCTAATTTTAAAACATTAAAAAGGGCAATTGTTTTCATAGACTGTAATTTCTATATAGATGTTACAAAATTTGGCGTGCATACATGCACAGTGCACTACAGGTTCAGATCAAATGCAGAGATTGTGGATGATAACTTGTGCATTATGCATTTAAAACAAGGCGGACAAGTTATCATCCACAATCTCTGCATTTGATCTATATATAGAAATTATAGTCTATGAAAACAATTGCCCTTTTTAATGTTTTAAAATTAGACGCATTCCAACGGCTGCCAAATGTGAAGCTTGTTTTTCATATATAACATCTAAGTAGGTGTTTGACACTCCCCTCTTAATTATTTTAGGTATTATTGTGTGTTCATACTTTTACCGTCCATGAAAGTGAGTTGAATTATCTCGAGTTGAATTATCTCACAATTTTGAGATGTTCATATTAATTTTTAGATTCATATAGTTTATAATGTGCTTTTAAATTTTTCTTTGAAGGAGGTCTTGCTACAAATTCCCCAATCAAAGGAGCAGACGAGACAGATAGCAAGAAGCAGCGGAAGACCCTATACAAAGGTATAATGTATAAAACGACGCAAAGGAAAATGGGCTGTAGAAGTCAGGGATCCCATCGAAGGCGTCAATGTTTGGGTTGGTAACTATGATACACAGTTAGAAGCTGCTTTAGCATATGATGCAGAAGCCAAGAGGCGCAGAGGGAAGAAAGCCAGGCTCAATTTTCCTGATAAGGCAACTCCCAAAAAGCCTCATTCCATAAATTTTATCTAGTTGCGTTTAGAGTAGTTGTTTAATTCAGTATGGAAGAGATTGGTAATATAAACATAAATATTTGGTTTGGATAACTTTGTTGATTGTTTTTGGGTTACAGATTTTGATAACCTTGTTGGCTCTTGTTGGCTGTTTTTGGGTCGCAGATTTTGATAACCCAAAGTTTTGGCAATAATATTTGTCTTGATAAAACTTAAATAAGTATGAGAAAATCTATTACGTTCTAAATAAGTATGAGAAAATCTATTATAAAATGGATAACCATTTTTTAAATCTAGATCCGGTTAATATAGTACTTCATTGTATATGGATATTTTTGATGTGAAATATGTAGAACAATTTTTCATGTGAAACTGTTTATTATTTCAAAACCAGAGAAGCTGCAGGGCAGCTAGTCCCTGCCCAGGGCTTGAAGAGCAATAGCTTGAATGGCTTGCAGATTGCCAAACCTGGTTATGTTAATGAAAATTTCAATTAGAGAATACAGGTGAACTTTTAAAGTCAATTTTGGTAAATAGTAAATGCAAGGGCTTACTGAGTTCGTAGTGCTTCCAATATTAAATTCGAATTTACTAAATATAGAGACAGTAACTTTTCGGTTATCGTAGGTCGTGTTAAAGTAATTAAACTAGAACAGTCCACCACAATGGCTCTTGAATTTTTAGTATTAACAGTTAGGTACATTAAAATAGATGTCGGTAGTATTACTCCAAAGAGAAATATTTGTTTACTCCCACTGGCTGTTAAAATATTATGGCATAGCATTGAATAAGCCCAGGGCTTGAATAAAACTATCATAGAAGATAGCGCAATTGCTTGAATGGCTTGCAGATTGCCAAACCTGGTTATGTTAATGAAAATTTTAATTAGAGAATACAGCTGAACTTTTAAAGTCAGTTTTGGTAAATAGTAAATGTAAGGGCTTACTGAACTATCATAGAAGATAGCGCCATTGCTTGAATGGCTTGCAGATTGCCAAACCTGGTTATGTTAATGAAAATTTCAATTAGAGAATACAGCTGAACTTTTAAAGTCAATTTTGGTAAATAGTAAATGCAAGGGCTTACTGATTCGTAGTGCTTCCAATAATAAATTCGAATTTACTAAATATAGGGACAGTAACTTTTCGGTTATCGTAGGTCGTGTTAAAGTAATTAAACTAGAACAGTCCACCACAATGGCTCTTGAATTTGTAGTATTAACACTTAGGTACATTAAAATAGATGTCGGTAGTATTACTCCAGAGAAAGAAATATTTGTTTACTCCCACTGGCGGTTGAAATATTATGGCATAGCATTGAGTAAGTATTATTTTCACAGCTTCTTAGCTTAGAATATGTATATCGAGTATAATTATTAATGACAGTGGACTAATGCAGCTTATCAAGTTTCCTGGAAAAGTTATGTCGAGTATAATTATTAATGACAGTGGACTCATGCAGCTTATCAAGTTTTCTGTAAAAGTTATGTTCAGTTTTTCAGTGACAGTAGTTAATGGGATAACCTGGATTTTCTTAGTTGGGTCTGCAGAAGTGTAAAAATTCTGGTAAAAAAACACATGATGATTACTGTTACATAGTTTCCCAAAGATTTTCAAGTTAACTGGACGGTTTTCATGTTAACTGCAATTCAGTAATTAGTGGACAATGACTCATGATCGAAATGAACCTTGTGCAATTCTGCGCGGATTATTCCTGTAAATTAAATTTTGGTGTTAAAAAAATTGGCTTTGCATAGGTTGACCGTTGACACCTCTGGTTTGGTGTTAAAAAAATTGGCTTTGCATAGGTTGACCGCATTCTTGCTTGCCTTTCCGCCATGGGAATCTTGAAGGCGATCAAGCCAACAAAAGATGCCCAGGAAATTAACGGAGCAGCCGAGGCCATGTGTTGGGTATTTTTCTCTGTTTGGGATGGGAAAATACCAAAACCATAAAATATAAAACACAGAGGCAATGCTCTGTTTCCTTTACACCAGGATCTTTTACTCAGAGAAGTCTTTTTAAAATAATTACACAGGACAGAGTATTTCACCACCATAAAATGATTTATATTCATTAAACAAAAGACTAAGACATATTCATCCTCTTTTACTCAGAGGGATTCACCAAAACATTTACACAAAAATTACTCTGCCTCCTATGAAATTTTACACCACTGTGTGTAAATATTTCATTTACATTCACTGCTGTGTGAAAACAAAACTTACAGGGAGTTACAGATTTACCTTTTCACTGCTGTGAAACAATACATGGTTTTGAACAAAACTATCCACTGGTTTCATTTAATTCTCCTCCTCCTGCACTGCTGTGCAATTTTTACTTCTTACATTACAAACCAAAAATTACTCTGCTGCATAAAACCTTTTACATTACAAACCCAAAAATATTTGTGCACTTCTGTGCCCTGCAATACAAAGTTTAATCTCTGCGTTTTTCATTCGCTGATGTGAATTCAATCACCCTAAAATTTCATGACATTACAATACAAATTACCCGCACTTCTGTGCTTTCTTTGCTCTCCTTTTCGCGCTGCTGGTTCGCGCTGTTTTTCATATGCAAAAAAACCATACAATACAATCCCCGTGCGTTTTGTTTTTACATAACAAAAAGGTCAACGATTTTTTTAAAAAAAACATATATTAAAAAAATAAATAAACTTACTAAATACTCCGCCCATACTCCTATTTAACTTCACCGTAAGAAATATTAAAAGCCTTACCAAAACATATGACAATGTATTTAACATAAGGTATGGGTTATGGTCCACGCCTCATTTAATTTTAACAGGCCCCCGTACGTACTATGGAAGACTTAAATGGCGGAGTCCTTTCCCTTCAATCGAACGGCGGAGAGCAAGCATCATCAATCGAACGGATATCGGACAGGGTGAGTTGACCATGTGATACCTTCCGATGGAGGTCAGGTGCTTACATCATGGGTGGACAGTTGTCAGCATCGGAGCACCATGTCCGGAAACAGCTTCATGTCGAAGAGTGGTGCGATATGTTATCGGGCGGTTTAGGCTTGCTGTGGTGGTTTTCTGCGTGCGTTGACTGCTGACCGCGCGGTGAAATTATATTTTCAACACTCCCCTTTAATTTCACCTGTCGGGCATTCGGTCATACCCAGACACTTCCTCAAAAATTCAAAGCTTTTATGATCCAGTGGCTTTGTCAAGATGTTTGCAACCTGTTCTTGTGTCCTGCAATGTTCTAGGACGATTTCTCCATTGTTCACTAATTCTCTGATGCAGTGAAACCTTGTATCAATGTGTTTCGTTCTCTTATGAAACACTGAATTCTTTGACAATGCAATAGCTGAGCTATTGTCGCAAAAGATCACTGTCGCTTTTGCCTGCTCTTGGCCTAAGCTTCTCAACATCCTTCTCATCCAAACTGCTTG
>APFE030587970.1:0-11761 GCA_000404065.3 Pinus taeda | reverse complement strand
TTATATGGTCTTAGGTAGACCTTTCCCATTCATACTTGATCATATATTAAAAAACAAAATTTTCAATTCCATATGTGACTCCGCTTTTATAAAAGCGCATGTACACATGGGTACCATAATACTGAACCCACGCACATAATTTAAAATATGAAAAAAAAAATTCTGATTTCTCGGGTGGGGTTTATGGGTTTCACCAAAAGCCCACATATAGGAGCCTGTGTCCTACCTAAATCAACTGATTTCTGGTGGTATTTATACATATCATGGGAAGGCCTAATTCAGAGAAGGAGAGAGGATATTGACATTATATTCCTTTTGTCCCTAGATCAAGTCTGATTTCCCTTGTGCCTCTTGCACTTCCAGTCATTTGAAACCCTTGTTTGCTTGCAGATATGTTCAATTCCATTATATGGCATCCTTTTTCACATATTGAGGTGATCTTGGAGGCTTGGGTTGAATGGACTCGGAGGAAGGTTCATTGATGTCGTGGACGGATCAGGTTGTATTCTTCCACTCCTATTTTCTACTGTCAACAAAAGATGTTTTAACTTGTTCCTGAAATGTTTTGATCTCATGTTTCTATAATTGATGTCTAACATATTATGATTTATATATCCATACTTGGTGATATAACATGTCTAATATGCACGTTCTTTGAAATATTTGCTATGTATATTCTCATCTGGCTTGTGTTGGAGGTCTGAATGTATTGGAGGAAGCAAAGGGTTTGGACCATATCGGATCTACATTAGATGTAGGACCTTTGGGTATTCTTCATAAACCCACTTTACTAGTTTTCATAGTGTGCTTGCTTGAATGAGTGATTCTTGTTGATAGTTTTCTTTTGCTCTGTTAAGGTTGTCAACCCTTACTTGAGGGAGTTTTCTCCCGCTAACAGATTTGGTGACAATGTTAGGGAATACAGTCTTGTATTTCCTAGAAGGGTTGTTTTATTATTGATCTCGGCTCTTTGTCTTTTTTCTTGATTTTTCCAGTCCTATCGATTTTGTTGCAATCTGGCCAGTTAGTTTGATCTTTTAGATCAGGCCTGTACTTTTTGTTTTTCTTTATTTTTCTACCTATATGTGTTTTTCTTTGTACACAGTTGCATACACACGCGGCTAATTCCAAATGAACTCGTGTACACACATGTTTCTTTAGTCATAGTCGCGCATACACACGACTTTCCTGATACACAGTCCCGTTAATTGGAAAAGTTTGATTTTTTAAAAATCTTTTCTTCCAATTCTAGGAAGTAGCATGTTTTTAATGCTTTATAAGAATCATTACTATCTGGAATGATCTGATTTCTTGCTAGTGTCGGTTTCTTAGTCTCCTTTTGAAAAAATAAGTTTTCAACCTAAGGTTTACTATTTGGTGAAGTTTTTTGCTTTTGTGTTTGGATTTCAGACCTTTTGACAAAGTGTATGACTGTTCCATACATCTGGAATAGAGATTTGTTTTCCAACTTGTTTTAAGGTCCAATATTTTCATTGCTTTACTTGCATTCTTGAAGTTGCCTCTATTTTCTTCTTTTTGATGGTTTGATAAAGATTTGCAACTTTGGTTCAATGAAATATTTTGGGTTTCCGTAGATATTTTGTTTGCTAAATGTTTTGTGTGTCCTTTTTATCAGAACTTTCAAGTGTTTTGTCCCTTTTGTCGGCTTTATCATTTCAATGATTGTTTGCAGCCAATGAGCTTTGGTGCTTTTTTCACTTGACCTTGATTTTAAAGTCATTGGTTGTTTTTGTTCTTGAATCTTTGATTCAAAATCATTTAAATTAAAGAAAAAAACAAAAAATATTTGTTTTTGTCTTCCTTTTCTTTGTTTTGGTCTTTTATTTGCCAACAAGTGTGTGAATCATGCTTTGAAGTTGAAATTTTCTTTGCTTGAGAGTGATCTTTCTTAGATGTTTGGTTCTCTTTGTTTGGGAAAATTTATGACTTCAAGATAATACATTTTTTTTTTCTAAAAAGCATTCCTTATAATCTTGCACTTAGGAATTCTAATGTGCATTACGTGGTTTTTCATTCTAGGAATTCTTTTTAGTCTCTTTAGATAATGATGAATGTGTGAGCATGTTTTGATCCAGGTGGATGTTGGTGGCCACCCACCTATCCCATTTGGACCCCCACAACCGTCTCTTTCAATTTTTCAGTTTCTGTAATAGTAGCACAATTTACTATTTTTAGCAGTTTTTTGGGTCCTGAACTTCCGGAGCCATTTTGAGACCCTACACGATGTTTTTTGGGAAATCTGGGAGCAACATGGGTCCATGGACCGATGTTGCTCTTCCCAAAACTATAGTTCTCGGATATATCTTTCTAATGAGCTATTGTACGCGTTAAACGAAGATCAGGTGTCAAAGTTACGACCCCGAGAAATTGATGTACCAATTTACCCAAACGGGGCCCACAATTTGGCATTTCATCTTCTAGGGTTAGGTTTTGGGATGTGAAGGGTTTTCCATTGTTTCTCAACAATAAATAGGCCTTCGAGCCTCATTGTAACACAGTTCATAGGCATGTAGCCGTGACATCTCTTCTCAGAGATAAGCTACCATTGCCCTAGCTAGTTTATTTCCATTTCTGTTTGTAAGCATATTTCAGTCTTTTCCATTAATGAAATGAAGTATTATTTCTGCTACATCTCTGTGTTTATGGTTATCTCTGTAATTTGTTACGTTCCTGTTTAAATCCAGATCAGTGGTATCAGAGGGGTCTACTTTTTCTCTTTTTTTCTTTGCATGTCCCCAACGAAGTCAGGATATAAGGAGTTAGGGCTCGATTTGGTTGAGCCTTTGCAAGATCAACCTCGCAATTCCCGATGGCCTCTCATGGTGGATGAAAAGAAAGACGAGGGGGCAGGATATCCTATCAAAATCTTGCTCGAAGAAGCCCTCGAGCGACAAAGGAACGCGATGATGGACAACTTTGCGTAGATCCTTTAGTGGCTACCCAGAGGCGATGCATCGACTTCCAACAGCTACTCTGGAAACGCCACACCATTTAAGGTACAAGTTAATTTTGAAATCCCCATCTTCGAGGGTCAAATAGACATAGATGCCATAGATAAATGGTTAAATATGGTAGATGGATATTTTTTTGTTCATGAATTTTCGAGTCGGGAAAAGATTGTTTTTGCTCTTCTCAAAGCAACCCCCCACCTCAAGGACTGGTGGGAAACCTACTCCGAGCAGAAGAATGAAAGTACGGGCTCACTATTTTCAGCCGCACCCACTTGGGATTCATTTCAAGATGCCATGAAGGAGCAGTACTACCCTGTCAAAAGCTATGAGGAAAAATACATCAAATCGGCCACACTACAGCAGGGAAGGGACAAAGATGTGCTAGAGTTCACAAAAATTTTTCATACCCTTTGTACACAGTTGGGTATCAAGGACTCTGAGCTACATTTGGTACTCAAATACTGCAGATGCCTACACAGATACATCCAAGAAAAGATGGAGTTCCTAAACATCTCCTCGCTCAGCACGACATACCGATACGCTGTCAAAATAGAGCAAAAGTTCAGACAGAAGAAGCGAGACTTTGGATCTGCAAATCCGAAGACCAAAGGACAAAGCCAAGGTGGGGTGACCGAAGACAACTCGTCGAAGCCACAAGAAAAGAACAACACCACGAACTTGAAGAAGGACATAGGAAAGTGGTGTGAGTTCCACAAGAGTCCCACTCATAACACAAGTGAGTGGTGGACCAAGCAGTCACTGGTGGCCGAGTTGAGGCTTCAGAATTGGATGCATGTTCTGACCTTGAGCCAGAACCCGACAAGGGGAATGGCAAAGGGAAGCAGATCATTGATGCGGAGCCCAACATCACCGTTGCCACCGCCAAGATCTAGAAGAATGAGCCCGAAGATCAAGAGGAGGGGGAACGTCTTTTCCACTCATAGATGCGGGTGAAGGGTTTGCCACTGCAATTCATTGTCGACAATGGTAGCCAAAAGAACATCATTTTAGCAAAGGTCGTGAAGCGGTTGGGCCTACCGACTACACCACACCCGTAGTCGTACAATATTGGGTGGCTTCATGAAGGAAGAGATCTCAAAGTTCACCAGCAGTGTCGCCTTCCGTACAGCATCAAGCCTTTCACAGACGAGGTATTGTGTGATGTTACACCTTTGGATGTTTGTGATGTACTATTAGGCCAACCATACTTGTGGAGGCGACATGCTGTGTATGAGTCAAGGCCTCGTGCTGTCATTATTTCTTTGAATAATTCATTATACAGGATACCATATGTAGCCCCACTTACCACCACCTCTTTGATCACTGCTAATAAAGGCAGCAAGCTCATCTCACAAACTAGGAAATTTATTTTCTGTCTGGTTTGCTCCCAAAGTAAGGGGAAGATCATCACCACATATATGACCACCGCAAATGGTTCCTCCATGTAGCAGTAGAAACAAAGGAATACGGTCATGATAGAACACAGGAACAACTTCTCCTCACCCACAGGGGTACCACACAAGCCTCAGGTGGGCAACAAAGTCTGGTTGCAGCTGCAGAAAGAATGCCTTATAAGATCACATCAGAAGCTCCAATCACATCGACATGGTCCTTACAGCATTACCGAGGCCGTGGGAAACAATTCTTTAGAGCAAAACATTCCTCCATTCCTTTGCTTGCACCGACTATTCAATGTGGACTGTCGTCGACCAAGCTTCCCACCATTACTGGACACATCGGAGATTGCAGAACAGCTCACCTGGAACCAAGTTCAGCAGATGGAGGAACTCAACGCAATGGGGACCATTACTTCCTAGGGGGGGAGGGGGGGGAATGATCCAGGTGGATGTTGGTGGCCACCCACCTATCCCATCTAGATCCACACAAACATCTCTTTCAGTTTTTTAGTTTCTGTAATAGTAGCACAATTTACTATTTTTAGTAGTTTTTTCAGGTCCTGAACTTTCAGAGCCGTTTTGAGGCCCTAAATGACGTTTTTTGGGAAATATGGGAGCAACATGGGTCCATGGACCGATGTTTCTCTTCCAAAAATTATAGTTCTCGGATAGATATTTCTAATGAGCTATTGCACGCGTCAAACGGAGATCGGGTGCCAAAGTTACAACCTCGGGAAATTGATGTACCAATTTACCCAAATGGGGCCCAAAATTTGGCGTTTCATCTTCTAGGGTTAGGTTTTGGGATGTGAAGGGTTTTCCATTGTTTCTCAACAATAAATAGGCCTTTGAGCATCATTGTAACATAGTTCAGAGACATGTAGTGGCAACATCTCTTCTCAGAGATATGCTACCATCACCCTAGCTGGTTTATTTCCATTTCTGTTTGTAAGCATATTTCAATATTTTCCATTAATGAAATGAAGTATTATTTCCACTACATCTCTGTGTTTATGGTTATCTCTGTAATTTTTTGCGTTCCTGTTTAAATCCATATCAGTGGTATCAGAGGGGTCTGCTTTTTCTCTGTTTTTCTTTGCATGTCCCCAACAAGGTCGGGATATAAGGAGCTAGGGCTCGATCTGGTTGAACCTTTGCAAGATTAGCCTCACAAATACCGATGGCCTCCCATTGAAGATGAAAAAAAAGATGAGGGGGCAGGAGGTCCTATCAAAATCTTGCTCGAAGAAGCCCTCGAGCGACAAAGGAACGCGATGATGGACAACTTTGCACAGATCCTTCAACGGCTACTCGGAGGTGACGCATCAACTTCCAACAGCTTCTCTAGAAATGCCACACCATTTAAGGTACAAGTTAATTTTTAAATCCCCATCTTTGAGGGTCAAATAGATGCATATGCCGTAGATAAATGGTTAAATCTGCTAGATGGGTATTTTTTATTCATGAATTTTTGAGTCGGGAAAAGATTGTTTTCGCTCTTCTCAAAGCAGCCCCTCACGTCAAGGACTGGTGGGAAACCTACTGCGAGAAAAATAATGAAAGTATGGGCTCACTATTTTCAGCCACACCCACTTGGGATTCATTCTGAGATGCCATCAAGTAGCAGTGGTACCCTGTCAAAAGCTATGAGGTCAAATACATCAAATGGACCACACTATGGCAGGGAAGGGACCCAGATGTGCTGGAGTTCACAAACATTTTTCATACCCTTCGCACACAGTTGGGTATTAAGGACTCTGAGCTGCATTTGGTACTCAAATACTGTGGATGCCTACACAGATACATCTAGGAAGAAATGGAGTTCCTGAACATCTCCTCGCTTGGCACGACGTACCGATACGCTGTCAAAATTGAGCAAAAGTTCAGACAGAAGAAGCGAGACTTTGGATCTACAAATCTGAAGACGAAAGGGCAAAGCCAATGCGGGGCGACCCAAGACAACCCATTGAAGCCGCAAGAAAAGAACAACACCACGAAGTCGAAGGACATAGGAAAGTGGTGTGAGTTCCAAAAGAGTCCCACTCATAACACAAGTGAGTGTCGGACCAAGTAGTCGTTGGTGGCCTAGTTGAGGCTTCAGAATCAGATGCATGTTCTGACCCTGAGCTAGAACCCAACAAGGGGAATGGAAAAGGGAAGCAGATCATTGATGCGGAGCCCAGCGTCACCGTTACCACCGCCAATATCTAGAAGAATGAGCCCGAAGATCCAGAGGAGGGGGAACGTCTTTTCCACTCACAAATGTGGGTGGAGGGTTCGTCGCTGCAATTCATTGTCAACAGTGGCAACCAAAATAACCTCACTTCAGTAGAGGTCGTGAAGTGGTTGGGCCTATCGACTACACCACACCCGCAGCTGTACAGTATTGGGTTGCTTCATCAAGGACGAGATCTCAAAGTTCGCCAGCAGTGCCGCCTTCCCTATAGCATCAAGCCTTTCACAGATGACGTATTGTGTGATGTTACACCTCTGGATGTTTGTGATGTACTATTAGGCCAACCATACCTGTGGAGGCGACATGTTGTGTATGAGTCAAGGCCTCATGCTGTCATTATTTCTTTGAATAATTCATTATACAGGATACCAGAGGTAGCCCCACCTACCACCACCTCTTTTATCACTGCTAAGAAAGGCAGCAAACTCATCTCACAAACTAGGAAATCTATTTTCTGTCTGGTTTGCTCCCAAAGTTAGGGGAAGATCATCACCACATCCATGACCCCCACAAAGGCTTCCTCCACGCAGCAGTAGCAGCAAAGGAATATGGTCATGACAGAACATAGGAACAACTTCTCCTCACCCACAGGGGTACCACACAAGCTTCAGGTGGGCAACAAAGTCTAGTTGCAGCTGCAGAAAGAACGCCTTACAAGATCCCATCAGAAGCTCTGACCATGGCGACATGGTCCTTACAGCATTACCAAGGCCGTGGGAAACAATGCTTTAGAGCACTACATTCCTCCATTCCTTCACTTGCACTGAGTTTTCAATTTGGAATGTCGTCCTCCAAGCTTCCCACCATTACTGGACACATCAGAGATTGCAAAACAACTCACCAGGAACCAAGTTCAGCAGATGGAGGAACTCAATGCAATGGGGACCATTGCTTCCTAAGGGGGGAGGAATGATCCAGGTGGATGTTGGTGGCCACCCACCTATCCCATCTGTACCCCCACAACCGTCTCTTTCAGTTTTCCAGTTTCCGTTATAGTAGCACAATTTACATTTTTTAGCAATTTTTTCGAGTCCTGAACTTCCAGAGCCATTTTGAGGCCCTAAACGACATTTTTTGGGAAATATGGGAGCAATGTGGGTCCATGTACTAATGTATCTCTTCCCAAAATTATAGTTCTCGGATAGATCTTTCTAATGAGCTATTGTATGTGTCAAACGAAGATCGGGTGCCAAAGTTATGACCCCGGGAAATTGATGTACCAATTTACCCAAACGGGGCCCACAATTTGGCGTTTCATCTTCTAGGGTTAGGTTTTGGGATGTGAAGGGTTTTCCATTGTTTCTCAACAATAAATAGGCCTTCGAGCCTCATTGTAACACAGTTCAGAGGCATGTAGCCACGACATCTCTTCTCAGAGATAAGCCACCATCACCCTAGCTAGTTTATTTTCATTTCTGTTTGTAAGCATATTTCAGTATTTTCCGTTAATAAAATTAAGTATTATTTGTGCTACATCTCTGTGTTTATGGTTATCTTTGTAATTTATTACGTTCCTGTTTAGATCCGACGTTCCTGTTTAAATCAGGATCATGTTTAAAAGAGAAATAGTTTTTTTTTTCTTTCGTAAGTTTCTCATAGAACCTTGTAGAGATCACTTTTCATCGAAGAAAAATAAGTTTCATATCGCATGTAGCCTTGTTTTCTATTGATTTATTTTGTGTCAAAATATCATAAGTTTCACTTCTGCCACTTTTGACTTAAGTAACAACCAATAAAATGAAGCACTTAATCTTAAATGAACTATATTTTTTTTCGTAGACACATCAACTAGTCTAGGGCATTTAAGGCCTTTGAATAGGTGTGTGGAGAGTTAACTCTCCAAGTCCACTCTAAACTGAAACATAGAAGTTGATTAAAGAGTGAAAAATCTAGTCTCGTTAATTTATTCGGGAAATCTCTTCTAACATATGAGTTAAGCATGAGGACAAGTGACGACAGAGAAAGAGAGATACTCCCTCTCCTACTTATTCAATCTCGTGCCCACGATTGTTCCGCTCGACTTCCAATACAAACTGTTGACCTTAGTTGTCTATCCTATGGACCACATAGGTGACTACAGGGGGGAATACCCATGGTACCTGAGACAGATGTTGTAACACTTTCATAGTACATCTGGAGGGTGCCCTTCAGAAGCTCAGGAAATTACACCGACAAAGGATATTTTCTGGAAGTCAGCATAATTATTTCTGATACCTTTGCTGGTAGGCTTGGACCGTAATTATCCCAAACTATCTTCGGAATGTCCTTATCTTCACTTTCTTGTATTTTGGTATATGGTCCTAATCACTCGAAGCAGAAATACCTGGAAGTCTCTTGCTTGGTTGTATCTCTAGGGACTTTTTTAGTAATTTCTCTCTGCTCCTAGATTGCCATAAGTATTTATTTTTTGAGTCTTTAAAAATTTCTCTTAATATTTAAAAGTGTTTGATCGACAGGTTCTTCGGTCTATGAGGCTTCATGGGCTTTCACCTACGAGCGCCTAGCCTTCATCTAGAAGGCATAGGAGTAGTCATGTTGGTGATTTTCAACCAGTAGCAACTAACACATAGAAGATTAATCCAACGTTAGGGGATCTTATTTCACCGAGTGAACCTAGTGCAGTTCATAATTTGGACGGAAATGATTTGATCCTTTCTAGGATGACCTTCCAATCAAAAGACGAGATTGATGTTGAAGACATTCCTAAGTCCCACATGACACCTTCGACACCCCTTCCTTCTCATCTTTCGTACATTGTATCGTACGTGGGTACCCTGTCTCATAGGTCAACAAGCCCTCTTCACTCTCCTTATTTTTTCCAGATGGCCAATGTTAGTGGTGTAACCATGGCTCCAAATAATTCTGGTGTGTATACCCCTGCTCTAGTTGCAGGAGGGGATAATATTGCTATCTCTACGACTACACCTAGTACTGTAGAAATTTTGAATAATTTAACACATATTCAACAGAGATTATCCTGATCATGTACTATTGCGGAAAACATAGACAATACATAAGCTCCTCTACGTTGATCATCAATATAGCAGCATTAATAACAATAAAACATCAAGAGCATTCACACATTAACACATTATGTATCCTGGGGAAAGCATCTCGCTAAAAACCCCAACTATCTGTATATTAATGATTGAGTCATGTAAAATTACAAAGTACAATGCTTATCACAAGCAATCCAGTACCAGCTCCACCTGTTACACGCAATACAGCTCAGATCTGAATCAATCACTGGCTCAGATCTCTTCCGCTGCTTGCCTGCCTCCGCTGCTCAATACCTGCACAAGAACCGGTGATAATTCCAAGGCAGCCACGTCTTTCCTTGGCTAAATCACGTGAGAACAAGCTACAATGTGGGCAAACTCATTGGCATACTCAATCCCCTGATTTGTGCAAGATCTGGTGCACAACTATAGTCACAACTGATAGCAATCTGATTCTCTAACACCTGTCCCTGCTGAACTGAACATGCACTGACATGCAACTGAGTTAACTGATGTATTCATTAGTTGTATTATGAGTTAATAACTTGTGAATTAATTAATAACTAATTCACCCAACTCATCTCTAGTCTATTTGCCAGTTAGACTAAATACAACCAGTTTAACAAAGCTAAACTGAACACAACTCCATCAACTGCACCTCCAGTCCACTAAACTCAACTCACTTGAGTTCTAACTGAAGTCATGCATGCAAATATTCAACTAACCCATAAGAACCACGTATTTCCTTCATGCAATTGCATGTGCCACATCCGTAGCTCGAACTGAAGTGCTCCAAGAGAATAAGACAAAGTTTATAGTCCAAATATTATTGTGAGATAATAATATTTGACTTTTTTATTTTTGACAGCCAGTCTAAAAATAGACTTGATCACTCACACTGTGATCACTCACACTTTCATCAAAAATAGAAGTCCATCTATTTTTCCCAACTTGATCAATCATCCATAACAGCAACCTGCAATCCATAGACATGATCCATATGTCTAAAAATAGACATAGTCTAAAAATAGACTTGTGCCAAAAATAGCCTGCGGGCCCACTTAGTGAAGGCGACTCTTTTCACTAAGCTCCATCATCTTGTTGCAATCTCAACACTCCCTCTCGACAAGATATGGATTATCAGCAACCCCTATCCTGCCTCGGTGGTACTCGAATTTGCTCCTGGTGAGAGCCTTCTTCAGAATATCAGCATCCTGATCCTCCGTTGGAATGTACGAAAGTAACATGATCCTCCGCTGCACACAATCTCTGATATGATGGTACCTGATGTCAATATGTTTAGATCTATCATGAAATACAGGATTAGCCGAGAGTTTAATGCAACTCTGGTTATCACAGTAAATCACAGTAGGATCCAAATGAGAACCGAACAAACCAACTAGGATCTTCCTCATCCATATAGCCTCACATGAAGCCAAACTTGCTGCCATATACTCGGCCTCTGCTAAACTGAGTGCCACGGATCTCTGTTTTCTGCAGTACCAAGTAATGGCTGTCGATCCAATACTGAAGATCCCTCCTGATGTGCTCTTTCTTTCCGTTGGGCTCCCTACCCAATTTGCATCCGTGAAGCCACACAACTTCACCTCATCCTCCTGTCTGTACCACAAACCATATCCCGATGTGCCTCTCAAGTAGCTCAATACATGCTTGCCCGCCTTCCAGAAGAGCTTAGTAGGCTTAACCATAGCTTGTGAAAGCTGGTTAACTGCATAGCATATATCAGGTCCTGTATTGACCAAATACATCAGCGACCCCACCAACTATCGATAAACAGTGGCATCCACTTCTTCTCCCGAAGTGGCATCCTCCTTCCTCCAACCTCCAGGAAGAGGAGTATCAACATGCTTGCAGCCATGCATGTTGAACTTATCCAGTATCTCCCGAGCATACTTGCCCTGAGAAACAAATAATCCACCACTGCGCTGCCATATTTCCAATCCTAGGAAATAGTGAAGGAGGCCCAAGTCCTTCATCTCAAACTCTGTAGCAAGATCTTTCTTGCACGACGGTATCAACAGCTCATCACCTGTTAGAATCAAATCATCAACATACAGTACAATGATAAGCAACTTACCCTCCACCACAATCTGGTATAGGTTAGGATCTGCCTCGCTCTTGGAGAATCCAAGTCCT
>APFE030587967.1:144828-163135 GCA_000404065.3 Pinus taeda | reverse complement strand
ACCACTGCAAAGAAACTCTAAATTTTTCAAATTCTAAAAATCCAAACTTTCCCAATTCTGGAAGTCCTTTTCTTTCTTTTAAGGGTTGGTCGAGAGAACCAAGAACATACATAAACATGAATCCGGTTATCTTTAGACCACAAATATGATATCTTTAGCCATAAATATTTCTCGAACATCTTGAATATATGTAAAGTTTTAACCAACATACAATATTTCTCCCAGTATTTTAAATATGTGTACATTTACTAAATAGATGTGTGTACATTTACTAAATAGATGCGAAACTAATTTTTCAATGTTGTGACATAAATAAAATACACTAAGAGTGTGAACTTGTTTTTAAAAAAAAGCTATATTATTATTTTATATATTATTAAATTAAAATATTTTAAAAATAAAAAAATATAATGGCAACCTACATATTCTCTACGCATCTTGAATATATGTACATAATTAATAAATGTGAAACTAATTTTTTTGATGTTATAAAAATAATAGAATTTTTATTTTTAATCCTAATTAGCATCTTACACACTATTACTTAAATTAAAACAATTTTAAAATAAAATATAATTAATAATTTTATTTTTTTATTTTATTTTTTAATATTATTACTATTTTTTATATTTTTATTAGAAATATTATTATTTTGCAAAAATAAAATTTCAAAATGATTATATTAAATCTATTTTGTCACACAAATAAATATAATCATATCATATACATAATTAAATATGAATAATATGAGTAGAGAAAATCCTAATCATTCTTTCATAACACCCAACACAAACTCAATTAACAATCTTTCATATTATGACTCATATAAATTTAATTAAATATCATATTACATTTACATATAATATTACTGAACTCCATATTTTGGAATTCTTCCATCGTTCAATTTTAACCTGGCTTACCAAAAATAAAAATAAAATTATCAAGTATACCCTCTAATTAAGCAAATCTAAATCCTTCGTTCATTATGATTCGTGGAACCTTGAGAGCTTTCCACAGACTTTTTACCTAATAAAATAGGTGATCATAACAACTTAACCTTAAAAAATGAAATATAAGTTACATCACTTAAGTTCTTAAGCAATCATAAAAGCTGCCGTAGTAATAAAAATATATATAAAATGGTTCACACAGAATAATTACTGATAGAGCCATGGCATGCAATTATAAATTAAGCAATTACAATATTGTCAAGTTTTCCATTTGCAGGACAAGGAAGTCACTAATTCATATGATTTGAAAATACACCCACCTCTTTGAGGTAAAGATATCAAGGATAATTGATGCGAGTGTTCTGCTCATCTTGAAGTTGCATCATATGAGAGTCATGTCCTGCGCACGTCAATAATCCATCATTACTGATCTGGGTTGTTTGATACTTCCATTATATCGTAATCTCTGGATATTTTTCGCCATAGCAGTGCTTTCAGCAAACTTCCATTGTTGTTGAAATCTGAAGTCAATGGCAAGTGAACATACAGTAATGTTGGAAGAAACTCTTGATGGCTTCCGCAGTGCAGAGCATGTTTTTTCTGACGAAGCCACAATGTGTAGATCAAAAAACAAGCCATGCAAAAACTGCATGGCAAGCGCAGAAAAGTGTGGTTGCAGAAGCTATCAGAAAACAAGAAGAAGTTTGAGAATTGCCAACAGGTTCAGAGACAGAAATGTCAATGAAGTCTCCAACCGCAAAAGGAAAATTGAAGGGGGGGCTGTAAAACGTGTGAGCAATCCTTATGTTGAACAGATAGAAATTGCTATTGAAGAGCTGAATTCTAGGATTGGAAAACAGAAGAGGCTGAGAGCTGGTTATGAGAAGAGCTTTCAGTATGTGAAAGAAATTCTCAAGTCATATTGTTCTTTGTGTAAAACTGCATCTGATGAGGTGAATAATTGCAGAGCTGGGATTGAGCGGCTCAAAGAGGCAATTAAACAACAAACTGGAAGTGTATTTGCAGAGAAATTAGTTGGAGAAATTTGTGCCGTCTGGCAATCTGGTAATGAGGACAAGGAAACACTAAATGAGCTGTTCAACAGGGAAAAAAATTCAATATCTCAATGCGTTAAGAAATCTCGGCCTGAATACGAAGCTTACCAGAAAATACTTGAAGAGAACATGGAGATTGAAAAGACTTGCAAGCGAAAGAGGGACGAAAAGGCTACTGATTTGGAGAAGATTGAAGGCCAAATAATTGGGGTAAATGCCGCCATTGCAGAGTTGCAGAGTGCATTAATAATTCAAAAGAAATACAAGAGGAAAGTGGGAATGCTTGGAGTTTCTAGAAAGACGAAGAAGGGCGGCTGCTCACTCCATCCTCGACCAGTCTGCCATCCTATTTGGACAAAGAGTGATGGTAGTGATGATATAATTGTCATAAATGTTTCTCCTTGCCCTGTCTGCACTCTAGGGTTTGAAGCAGAGACCTTGGATATCATCGTGGCTTCATGCGGGCACACATTCCACCCCTTCTGCTTGGTTTCTGATGGAAAAGTTATAAGAAAATGCCCCAAGTGCGACTACCATATGCCTGAAATGTGGCTGAAATCATTTGGGGTAGTGGAAGCTGGGACTTTCCAATCACAGACTAAGAATACTGAAAAGATTAATGCTTCATCCGAGGGTATGTGGTTTTTCCACAATTTCTGGAATTTTTATTTTTCATTTTATGAGAATTTTTTTGTTTTGGGGAATTAGGATGAGATTGATTTTTTTGTTTGGGGCAAGGATTGAATCTCTGCGTTGCAATTTGATAAGTGACAGTGAAGTATAAGAGAGTGTACATATTCTAACAAACAAACAATTACATCAGTGAACTTGAAATTTTTAGAAGAAACAATTACATATTATTAATCATTAAATTTACTCAATCTCTATACGTGATTTGCATTTTTAAGAGAGTGCACATATTCTAACAAACAAACAATTACATCTGTGAACTTGTAATTTTTTTGAAGAAACAATTACATATTATTAATCATTAAATTTACTCACTCTATTATTTGCCAAAATTTTGGTTTAATAATGCTTTAGCATTATGAGATTTTCACTGAATTTTAAATTTCCTTTTTATGAGATTCTTTGTTTATGGAACAAGGATTAGTTTAGGCAGAGCAATTTGATTGCTAAAGTCTAAAAAAGTATACATATTCTATTTTTCTGAATTTGAATCTATAACTTTTTAAAAAAACAAACCAATGTTATTAACCAATAAACCTACTCAATCTATACATTTCATTTACATTTTTTCTATTGGCCAAACCAATGTTATTAACCAATAAACCTACTCAATCTATACATTTGATTTACATTTTTTCTATTTGCCAAAATTTTAGGTTAATCATGTTTCCTTATGCTGCATTTTACATAAGTTGTTTTGATGGTATATTGATTACTGCTGGATTTTATATAAGTTATTTTGATGGTATATCTGTCAATATTGAGTACTGTAAATGTATAACAGAAGCGGAGATACAATCACCACCAGTAGCAGAGTCAAGGATGGAGAGCTCAGGTAAAAGTGGTAGACAACTGAATCCCAAAGTTCTGCATCGCGATATAATTCTGATCATGATTTTAGCTTTCTTGCTGCTCGTTAAAAGTTACCTTGTTAAGGCTCTGAAACCTGAACACTGACTTTGTGAAATTACAGATACAGGTTCAACCTTGGCACAAAAGATTGCAGACATCAAGTCTACCATAACTGGTTGTAAATAACCCTCCAGTTCTGCAGCCATTCTTATGTGGAAGATTGAGGGTCTCTAAGTGTTTGTCAGACAGCTTTGTGGGCTTACACTTGTTTTGTGTCTTATGTTGTGCGTGAAATATCCACCATGCTTATGCTTTTGGACAAAATTTTGTATATATTATCGTTTTATACAGATACTCAGGAGAGACTGTTTACAAATATTCAGGTACATTTATGTTTCAGTAAACTTATGTGCGTATCTAGATACTGACCACCTTCCCTGCCTGGCTTCAAAACACAGGAAATGGTAGAATTTTTGGAAAAGACATGCTAAAATTGGTATGTGGTATGCACATTTTATATTCTAATATAGGTGAATTTATACTGTCTGTTCTGTTGTGGATGTGAATTTATACTCTCCATTCTGTTATATGTGGGATGTGTGTTTGTTTGGAGTGTTAGTTTATCTGATTTGTGGGATTAGTTTGTAATGAATAAATGGTTAAAATCACTTTAAGAACATATTGGGCACAAGTCACACTCATTTTTAATATGGTTAGTTTTGTAATTATTTTATATTCTCTATTTTGTTATATGTTGATATATGTTTTTTATTGGTTAGTTTATCTATAATTTATATGTTGATATATATTTTTTATTGGTTAGTTTATCTATAATTTATGGGATTAGCGAGAAGGTTAAAATCACTTTATGACTATATATATATTAACTATACTAACTCTTAACATGATTGTATTTTGCAACTACATGGTTGTAATTTAAATCTTAAAATCTTATAAATATGTTAAAAACATTTAATAATTAATTATTATATGTTTAAAATTTAAAATGTTAAATATTTTTATATAATTAAGTCTATTATTTATTTATTGTATTTTTGTATTTTTAAATATATTTTTTATAATTGATAATCGATTTATTTATGTATTGAATATTTTTAAATTTTCCCAATTTTATTTTTATTTTTAATGAGTCAAAATTTGTAGTTAATTATTTTTAAGAAATAATATTTTTTTACCTTAATTCAATCATAATGAACTTCAATCTCTTCTGGTCTAAATTAAAATTTGAAAAGTAAATTTTGATTTAATTTTGAAAATTTATAATTTATTGTATTTTAATAAAATAATATATTTAATTATTATGCTGAAAAAATAATTTTAGTGTTTTATACATAATATATTATTATTATCCAATTTTAAGGTCATAAAATCAGGAGAACACAAATTGTGTAATGAAACCCATCTTTTGTGGGAACAAGGGACCACCTCCCGCAAATTGGTATGAGACTCCCTTGTTTATGGAACAAGGGACTCACCTCCCCGTAGCAATTTGACTACTAAATCTAAAAAAGCATACATACTCTACCCCGCTAATTTTATAATAATTTAAAAGACAGTTATCATTATCATAATCTATCATAATTATTTCAGTATAAAATGAGGTAATCCTTTATAATTTTTAAAAATATATTATTTTATTTAATAAGAATAGATATTTGATTATTAATTTTTTTTTTTATTTATTTTTTTCATTTAAAGGATAATAATAATAACATTTAATTATATTAAAATTTATTTCAAAATTATAAAAATGGAAAATTAAATTTAATATAAATATTTATAATACATTTTAAGAAAATAATTTTTATTTTATCTTTTTAATATTATAAATATATAATAAAAAAATCAACACATAACATTTTAAGAAGGGTTGAATAACCTATTTAACTATGGAACTCATAAAAATTAAATTAAGTGATAGGTTGGTAGACCGCTTCATTAAGAAAGGGATTTATCACCTGATGGACCAAGTTGCTTACAAAGATTTACCATCCAAGGTTTTATTGCAACTTGTGATGGACCAAGTTGCTTACAAAGATTTACCATCCAAGGTTTTATTGCAACTTGTAATTTACCCACAAGGAATATGAGGAACTTAGGGATTTATTCCTAAATTTTTGCTATGGGAAATTAAGGGTGGAGCCACTCTTATTTTTAGGAAAATTGAGCATAAGGTATGTTAAGTGGTTAGGCTAGCTCATTTATAAGTGGGATGAATACCCAATTTTAATTAATAAATCTAAATCTTTATAATTCTTGAAATGTCAATCATAAAATATTTGGTGAAATATCATAAAAATATTCGAATTTTTAATGTTTTTAAGATCATTTTTACAAATTTTTTGTAATATTTAAGTTATAATTGTTTATATTATAAATATTTAGGTAAATTATTTTTAGAAAAAAAAAAAGGATATTTCTAAATTTTTTGGGAAAAATACATGGAGAGTTAGCCCAACAACTAAACTTTGATTGGCACCTTGTTATAAATTGACTTATGAGCAATCTTGTAAAAAATGCTTAAGAGTTTATCAAATGGATCATCAATTTGAGGGATGAGGTACTAGTTCTTGATTATCACTTTGTTCAAGGATGTGTAGCCAATAATGAGTCACCATGTCCCTTTTTTCTATTGAATTAAAGATTGGAAGTCTACAACATTTCTATATCATCTCTTAAAGATGGTGTGTGATCCCCTCATCCTGAAGGAGAGTATTGGTATCTAGGGACATTAGGCATAAGGGAACACAATGTAGAATAAATTGCATGGATGACTTGGGAATGTAAATATACTCCTATAGGAGAGGTGAATATATATTTGCATTGTTCCATCAACTAATCTACACATATTTGCTATAAAGGAGGTCTCCATAAAAAGTACATGGAAGTTGTGATAAATTTCTTTGATCCATCCAAATGGACCATGTAGAGGCCCAAATATCTTGGTCTAAGAGATTATCTTCCTACACTTCTTTGCAATAATCAGAAATATTTTGGTAGTTGGGGCTATCTTTGGTATCTTCTAAAGCCAATATCTAATGATGATGATGACACTATGAGGCCTTGACTAGTAAAATACTTAATGCTTCCACACACACACACACACTAAAATGCTTAATGCTTCCCCCCCCCCACACACACACACATATATATAACTTTTATAAAATTCTAAAAGAACGTAACAAACATCAAGAGGTAAAATGCCACATGGTACCTCATACCTCATATTTGAAGTGGCTAACATCAAATTTTAGGTAACATTATTCACTGCCAAGGATTCTCATCCTTGGCTCAACCAATCAATGGTGTTTTGATGGGGGTGTGGCATCACTGATAGCTTTGTCTTCATGACATCCTTACTTGATATTAGGTTCTTATAGCTTCTTTTATCGATAATGAAATCCAAAAATTTCCCTTCACTCACATCCATCAGTAGAATAAGTGTTCACCTTCTATAAGGTCCTTTAATTCCTATAGTTAAAACTTTGTTTTAGAAATAGTATCATTAGATTCCAACATTAATAAAATTCCAAGACTTTTAGTTCATCTAATAATGAATGTTTAAAGTAACATGCATCACTGTCATGCGAAGCAATTTCATGATGCTCACACTATTCCTATGTCCCTCTTTGAATTCTTGTTCTTATTTATTGCATGTAACATCAATTGATTCTCCTTCATGGAATCAAAAAATCTCTCTTAAGTGGATTTTACTATATAAATTAATGTGTGGATTCTAAATTTCTCATGAAATTTTCTAAATCACAAGACTAGATGCTACTTTACTGATATGCGGAAGTAAATTCATGATCGAGAACACAAATCATTAGCATGCATCAAGATTCAACACACATGCACAGATATTTATCTAGGGGAGAGAAATTTCTCAAAACCCCTTCCTATTTGTATTACATTAATCAAAGAATCTAGATGAATAGAATATGCTCTGCTCAAGCTTGAGCTCAACCTTCACATGTATCTTCTATCCTCTACCTGACTCACTAACCTTGGTCAATACTTAGCCAAAATTTCGAGCCTCCTATTTCCTTGCTTTGTTCCCTTGGGAAATTTCCACTATTTTTTATGAATTTCTCACCAAGGCATTGCACAATTACCATAGGTCAATTCTTTGAATGCATGCACTACTTATACAACTTGAACCCGTTTACAATTGATAGTATGTTGCCCTTCAATTGTAATCTCAGTTACATAACTTGAATTCTTTGCATGCAACAATTATTTTGGGTTGATTAATCAGTTAACTGGATGATCACTTAGTGTGAAAAAAGTTACACACCCTCAACTTGACCTCCACTAGTTCTACTGACAGTGAGAACTAGTTACACTAACAATAACTCAAATTAAGTGAAATAGATTGTTACAAATTAGCAATCAATCATGTAGAACTGAACTCAAGAGTATCCAAATCGATTTTATTGAGTTAATTGAGTGAAAAGAGCCATGTCACCTCAATTAAATAGCTCCAAGTATTCTGTTGAAATTGAAATTCAAATTTCTCCTAACTTAATCAAGGGAAAATTAAATTAGGATTTTCTTGCTACATTTTCAACACTTCCTCTCAGCAAGAAAGGGATTATCATATACCCTAATCTCGCTTCTATGGAACTCGAATTTGCCTCTTGACAAAGCCTTTGTCCAAATATTTGCATCTTGTTCCTTTGTCGAAATGTACTACAAAAACATAATCTGCATCTATACACAAACTCCTAGATGATGATACTAGATGTCGATATGCTTGGATCAATCATGAAATACTAGATCCTCAGAGAGTTTGATACAACTCTGATTGTCACAGTAAATCACTATAGGATCCATCTTTTGACCAAATAGCCTTACAAGAACCTTTCTCATCCATATAGCCTCACATGTTGCTTGACTTGTAGTCATGTACTCTACTTCTGCTGAGCTGAGTGCAACAAATCTCCGCTTCATATTGTACCAAGAAACAGTTGTTGAGTCTTGACCCAACACTTAAAATTCCTCCTGAAGTGTTATTCTTGTATGGTGGACTCCCTATACAATCTACATTTGTAAAGCCTTGCAGCTTCACTCCCTCTATTCGTTTGTACCAAATACCAAACTGAGTAGTGCCTCTAAGGTATCTCAACATATCCTTTGTTGCCTTCTAATACAGTTTGGTTGGCTTAACAATGCTTGACTAAGTTGGTAAACTGCATAACATATATTTGGTCATGTGTTCACCAAATACATGAGTGAACCCACAAGTTGCCTGTAAATGGTAACCTCCACTTCCTCACCTGAAGTGGCATCCTCTTTCTTCCAGATATCTGCTAGAGGAGTGTCCATGGGTTTGCGACTCTCCATGCAGAACTTATTGAGTATCTCGTTAGCATACTTTAATTGAGAGACAAACAATTCCCCATCTCCTTTCCATACTTCCAAACTGAGGAAATAATGCATGAGTCCCATGTCCTTCATCTCGAACTCTCTTGCAAGATCTTCCTTGAAATATTTGATTATCTTCTCGTTACCAGTAAGGATCAAGTAATCGATATATAAACTAATAATCAATAATGTACCCTCCACCACAATGTGCTAAAGGTTTGCTTTAGCTTTACTTTTGGTGAAGCCCAAACTAGTGAGATAGTTGTTGATCATGGTATACCAAGCACGGGGTGCTTTCTTGAGTCCATACAACGCTCGCTTGAGTCTACACACATGGGACTCTCTGTCAAAGGTCTCAAACCCCTCTGACTACTCAATATACACCTCTTCCTCAATAACTCCATTGAGGAATGTTTTCTTCACATCCATCTGGTGGATCTTCCACCCCATCTGCGCTGACAGTGCTAAAATTGACCTAATGGATGAGTACCTTTCTACTGGAGCAAAGGTCTCCTCAAAGTCAATTACCTCCGCCTGAGAGAACCCCCTGGACACAAATATTGCCATGTTTTTCTTTATGCTCTCGTCTGCTGCATGCTTTAACTTGTAAATCCATCTTGAACCAACCACTGATTTGTATGTTGGTCTTGGGACCACTTCCCAAACACTGTTTCTGACAATGGAATCATATTCCTCTACCATAGCATCAACCCACATTGGTTTCTCTATAGCTTCCTCAAATGAGGATTTCTCTATCTCTACTAGCTCACTCACCGGAGCCGTGTAGCTAGCGTACCAATCCGGTGACCTCCTTTACCTGCGTTGTGATGTGGGTGTTCCCACATTCTCTCTAACATCCTGCAATAATCTTTCAGCTTCCCTGGTCCACTTCCTCTAGATTTCTTTGCTTGAGTGGATGTCTCCACTCTCTTATCCTTTGCTCGTGGTTGCTCCACAACTTCCTAAGGTTCTTCCTTTGGACCCAAAAGCTCATGATGAGGCTACGATTGAAGCTCCCTCTCAAGAGAACACCTCATTTCCTTCTCCTCATCAAACTTCACATCATGTCTGACCACTGTCATCCTAAGGGATGGCAAGTACACTCGATAGTTGTGAGGTGTATCTATGTACCCCACAAATATGCCCAACTCTGCTATAGGTTCTAGCTTTTTCCTTGATTCCTTGGAAACATGGTAGTAAATTGATGATCCAAAGATCTTGAAGTGTGACACACTTTATTTCTTCCCTGAAAAATCTTCCTCTAGTGTACTCATTCCAAGAATCCTGCAAGGACTTTTGTTCTACAAATAGACCATTGTGTTGCATGCTTTAGCCCACAAGTGTAGAGGTAGGCTTTGGTCATGCAACATCACTCATGCTACTCCCACAATACTTGTGTTCTTCCTATCAACCACCCCATTTTGTTATGGGTTATGAGATGTTGTCAACTCTCGTCGAATGCCTTCCTTTGTACAAAAAATTTTAAACTCATTCGACACGTACTCACTACCATTATTGCTCCTGAGAGCCTTCACTTTCCTGCCAATCTCTTTCTCAACAAGTGCTTTAAACTCAACAAATTTGGAGAATGTTTGGTCTTTCTTCTGCATGAAGTAGATCCAGCACTTCTGTGAGAAATCATCTACAAATATAACATAATACCTTTTCTTGGCAATGAAGGTTGTTGAGAAAGGCCTGCATACATCAAAGTGGATCCTTTCAAGGATTTCATGCGCCTTGCTATCTCGGTCATTGAAGGTGGATTTTTTGTACTTTCCCAAGGTAATTTCATGCGCCTTGCTATCTCGGTCATTAAAGGTGGATTTTTTGTACTTCCCCAAGGTACACCCTTTGCATGTATCTCATTTCTCTCATGCTCCATTAGGGGGGCCTATATAAATATGTTGCATGATCGCCAAAGCACCATGATGCAAATGGCCAAGTCTTTTATGCCATAACTCACCAACATCTTGACTCTACACCTTCTCTGCTTTTGTGCTCAATGTTGTGTAGCCTTCCACATCTAATTTGTAGAGGTTCTTTACTCGAAACCTAATATGCTTCCCTTTTCATGTGGTGATGTGTCTCAAGAAAGCCTTTCTTTTGTTGAATATCACATCATAACCATGATATTCCAACACCATGACAAAAACTATATTCTTCTTCAGACCCGATACATATATCACATCCTTGAGCCTGAGAGGGGAGCCAGACTCCCTCTAAAATGTAATTGTACCAATTTCAGTCACGCTACACCTTCCATCATTTCCCATCTCAATGTGCATTTGGAGATCCTTCTCCTCCAAGACACTAAAAAATTATTTGTTTCCTGTCATGTGGAATGAGGCATAATTGTCGAGATACCACACACTACCCATCATTGTGCTTTCCATGAATGCAATGAGGCTAAAATCAAGTTCAAACTATGAATCCAAGACTTCACCCACTACTCCCCCTATGGTCTTCTTTCTTGCCTTCTTGTGTGGATATTTCGTGGCATAGTGTCTCATTTCATGACAATGAAAGCACTTGATTTTTGACAAGTCTTTCTTCTTGCCCCCTTGACCATATTTTTCTTTGGATTGGGACTTCTTCCCTTTCCCATTTTTTCCTATCCTGCCAAGGCACGGTTCTCTTCATCCTTGCCCTTGGATGAAGTCGCGTCTCTCTTGCTTTGCCTTATTTCTTCTTGCACTAGATTGGACCATAACCACTCCTAGCTTGGTAGTTTCTCTCTACCATTTACTAAATCTTGATAACTATGCCAACTTTTGGGAAGGCCCAATAGGGCTAGAGCTACTAGATCTTCTTCAGGGACAGTAACACTGACCCCGCCAAGTTCATCACGACACTGTGTAAACCTGCTCAGGTACTACATAATTGTTTCATTCTTTTGCATCTTAAAACTTTGAATCTTGTCCTTGAGTGCCAGTTTCATTTGGTCACTATTGTTCTCAAACAACTTTGTCAGTGTTTTCCACATCGCAAGCGGAGTCATTTTCCTGTGTAGATTCAAGACAATACGATCCCGAACTCCCTCCAATATGATCCTCCTCACTTTAGCCACATCATTCTTCCACTTAGCAAGACCATGGGCATCAAATGTTGGGGGTTTTGCTACATCCGTCTTGGTGTATTCTAGCAGCCCATTATCATCCATTATTGCCTCCATTCGGATCTTCCATGCCACAAAATTTGTGGTTCCTTCCAAAGCATACTCAAGCCTGAGTCCATTGAAATCCATCTTCTCAGTCCTGGAGAAAACCCGTAACATTGATCTTCAAATTTCAACCTCCTGCAATGAAAACTTTGAAATCTCTTCTCTATTGTGAATCTAACTCTAATACCATGTAGAAATTAATGTGTAGCTTCTAAACTTCTCATGAAATGTTCTAAATCACAAGAATAGAAGCTACTCTACTAATCTGTGGAAGTAAATTTTATGATCGAGAACACAAATCATTAACATGCATCAAGATTCAATGCACATGCACAGATAAAGTAATTGCTCAAAACCCCTTACTAGTTGCATTGCATTAATCAAAGAATCTGGATGAATACAATATGCTTTGCTCAAGTTTGAGCTCAAACTACACCTGTATCTTCTATCCTTTTCCTGATTGAATGAACTCAGCCAATACTTAGCCAAAATTTCAATTCTTTAAGCTCCTATTTCCTTGCATTGCTCCCTTGGGAAATTGCCCCTATTTTTTAGGAATTTCCCACCAAGGAATTGCGCAATTACCATAGGTCAATTATTTGACTGCATGCACCACACATACAACTTGAACTTGTTTACAATTGATAGTACACTTCCCTTGAACACCAATCTCAACTGGGTAACTCAAATTCTCTACAGGCTACAATTATTTTAGGTTGATTCATCATTTAATTGAATGATCACTCAGTGTGAAAAAGTTACACACCCTCAACTTGACTTCCACTAGTTCTACTAATAGTGAGAACTAGTTACACTGACGATAACTCAAATTAACTTAAACAGATTGCTACAAATTAGTAATCAATCATGTAGAACTGAACTCAAGTGTCTCCAACTTGAATTTACTAAGTGAACTGAGTGACAAGAGTCATGTCACCTCAGTTAACTACCTCCAAGTATTCTGCTGAAATTGAAATTCGAATTTCTTCTAATTTAATCAAGGAAAAAATAAATTAGGAATTTCTTGTTGCATTTTCAAAATTTACCATATAATTCATAATTTTAGACATGTGATGCACATGATAAGTATCTAACTAATATTTAAAAAGGGGAAATGCCCTTAAAGGTGCAAAATAATTTTCTCATTATTGGAAAAATAATGAATAGGAAAATAACCCTTTAGAAAATTTAATCATCTCTTCAAAAATTTATTTATCTATATTTTCTTCAAATAAAAAATCTCAAAATTAATGTACACCTTGAAGTGTCACATTTATCATAACTAACTTTCTATCATAATTTCCTATCACTATTGGGAGTCATCAAAAAATCTTTGTAGAATAGTTCATCATATATCATTCTTTTATCACTTAAGATCATTATAGAAAAACATTTTCATAAAATCTCCTACCCTATTATTTTTCATTATTTTGTACATGATCGAAGACTATTTCGTCTGTGAAGAAATTATTCATGAAACTCAATTAATTAAAGGCTTAAATCAATAAACCTTAACCTCACTCGAAACATATATGCAAAACCAACATAGCAAAGATTCCTTAATGCTATTTATCTATATCAAAATGAGTATAATGAAATGGAATAATGTGCCATATTTAAACTAGAACACATATGCAACATTTAATGTAAAGTATTACACTTAAAACAACTTTTATTAAAAAATCAAATGGTGAAAAACATCACATTATACATAACAATACGAAAAAATTATAGCACAATAGGTATAAAAAGGAATTTGACCCATATGTTTATCCACAAATGCCAAAAGAAAAAAATAAAATTACATTTTATAATAATTTCAATAACCCTAACCTTAAGATGGTTGTGACTAAACATAAATATTATGATAAACAAATTTGAATTGTTAAAAAAAATTACCAAAACTACTTAATATATCATTTTATTTTTTCTTTATATGGTTAAAATACCATTAATGGACTAAATCAAATTCTCCATTTATATACGTAATCCAAAAACACAAAAATCATACCTAAAACATAATATTGAAACTCTCATTTATATAACCCTACATGCCAAGATCAAGCATAGACCTCTTAAAATTGGATTATATTTTATGCTCCTTCTATATAACTATATTATTCTACTATTCAATGTGTGATATTATTGATGTATTAGTCAAGGTCAATGGCATGTTAGTCATATTCAACATTCTTCACAAAAGGTGTCACTCACCCCTTCATGGTTGATATTATCATTCGATTTACCATTTACTCTAACTTATTTTCATATCATCATTTTGGATGCATTTTTTTTCTATATAGCGATTATATCAAAGTCACCATTTCAATTTCATTAATTAAGAAAACGTTTTAAAGAAGATATAACAATGGTATAACGTACCCTTTGCACTAGATACAATACAAGTTTGATTTTAGATGGATCAAATGCTCCATTTTTAGAAGAACCTTTCCTACTAAATAGAAACACTTAATGGTGCTCATGTTTTTTTATGCAATTCACTTCCCCTTGTGATACCACTCCTCTATGAACTGGTAAAACACAATAGAATATTTAATGCAAAATAGATGCTATCATATATTTTTTGCTAAGTAAATGTTTCTAGTGAGAAAGGATATGGTATCATTAACATTTATTTTTTATGTTTAAGTAATATATGTTATTGTGTCAAAGGATTTTAGTTTGAGTGGTTTGGTGAACAATTTATTTTTCTAGTTACTTGGATTCCAGTCTTGGAAACATATTGTAACCGATCCATTTGTGGCATTTATGAAATAGTTGTATCTAGTCTAATAATGTCAGTTGATTTTTTAAAGTTATTGATTCTTCGGAAATTTGTGTTTCTCTTTAAAAATAGAGACACACAAAGACAAAGAAAGAGTATTATATGTCATTATGAGTTTAGCAAAATAGTAGTCTTGTTAAAGTGTTGGAAATACTTGGGGGGAGGGGGGGTGTGAATTAGCATTTATTTCAATTGTTATATTATGTCAGTTAAGATTTTTATCACAAGTTAAACCAGAACACAAGCAATAGAACAAAAAATAATTTTATTGATGAAGTCTATAGTGAGGATTCCAATATTTCTTAAAAATTTTGGCTCCAACTTCTACAACAAAATCTCTAACTTCTTCAAGGCTCTAGCCTTGAATGAGGACTCCAATCCTCAAACACAAATTCAAGCACCAAGATGGTCTCAATGAGGAAACCAATCCTCTTAGGCTCCAACCTATAAGCACTTCAAACATACTTCAAAATATTTACAAATGTTACTTCAAGATGTCATCAAATGGATTCAAGCCTGCTCCAAAGAAATCTCCAAGGTCTACTCCACAAGATCACTTCAAAGACAAACTTTAAAGGTTTCTTAAACAATTCTTCAAGGACTGATCCAATTCTGCTTTAAGTTTGGTTCAAGAAAGGCTTCAATAATGCTCCAAAATCTCCTTTAAAAGTCTTCAAGATTGTTGCTCCAAATTTTGCTACAAAGGTTGTTCTAGAGACTCTTCAATATTTTCTCCTAAATCACTTCAAATACTACTCAAAATATTCTTCGAAGTATGCTTCAAAAATACTTCAATGACTTCTTTAAGGACTCTTCAAATTATGTTCCAAATATGGCTTCAAAATGTCTTCAAGGAAGCTCCAAAGACGACTTTTAGGATCTGTTTCAACTATGGTCTCAATATCCTTCAAATTGGAATAACTTAAGCTCAAAAATAGTCACCAACCAAGGAGAAATTATGTGCCTAGGTAAGTCGAATTTTACGTCATCGAAGGCCACATTTGTGTCCTAGACAAACCAAAACATTGGCTAAGGTCTCAGTCAATGTTTCTCCACAAGGTTGAGGTTTGTCTCTCCATAGAGTTAAGGTTTGTCTCTCCATAGTGTCGAGGTCTATCTCTCCACAAAGTCGAGCTCTGTCTCTCCTAGGTATTGAGTTATGTCATTTACAAGAGCCAAGTTATGTCACAAAGAAGTCGAGTTCTAACCTTCAATAACGGCTTAGTTATGTGCCTCAAAAAGGGTTGAATTCAAGACAATATATCTACTCCAAAGATATCCTAGAACCTATTCAAAAAAACTCACTAAGAACCCTTAACACATAATAGAAATAGTACCCAAAAATTCTTCCTTTAATCTACTTCTTGGAACTTCATGAGATATGAACCTCTTCACTTCTACCTCAATTTCAATTGCTTGACTTCTTCTTGGTTGAGTTTGTGGTCAAAATCGAGGAGAGAAGACTCTTATTTATACTAGTCCAATCACTCATGAATCAACACGTCTACTTGGGAGGGGGCTGACTTGTTCTTAAGTAGGCCAACTTTGATAAAGGTCAAAAGTCTTGTTTCTCCACTTGAAAATTTCAGCTATATTTAATGGAGAGGAGTTAGGAGGTGTGTAAATAATCATTGGAAAGGGCTTAAAGTCCTCTTTACTCCTATGTAATTTTCTTCCTTAGATGGGATCCCTTTGACATCAATAACAATTAATTTCTTCAACATAAAGAATGTCTTGAGATATTGATGTTGACCGTGATTCCATGGAAAGAATTTCCAAGTATTCTTTAACATTTTGTTTTAATTAATATTTTTCCTTTTATATTTTTCCATTATTAGTATTATTAATATTTAGTCTTCCATTACTACAATTTGGTTGTGAAGCTTTTAAGTATAATTTTAGAAAACTGGTTTATTAAATTATTCAAGCTTTTAGAACTATAATTATTATAAGTTGAAGTTTGATGTTACAATTAAAATGATATCTATTTGATTTTGCATTATGTTGATTGAAGGTTATTGTATTATTAATTTTGCATTCATTTGTGTGTAGATCGATTTAATGTACATATTTCCATTATCATCTGTTAGCGCTTGAAATTTCACCTCAGGCTGAAAAAGGCAAACCTCAAGGCAACATCAAACCATTTAGCCTCGTAGCTAGCCCTACGGGGCAGGAGAAGGCTCTCTCCGGTCAATCTCAGTAAAATATTCAATGGATGAGATGACCAATAGGGTAACACTGATTTTAGGCTAGTAAACTGATCAAAAGGGTTGATTTGGGGTTTTTAGGGTTTTTGGTGGCAAATTGAGGGGATGGCAATTTTGGGTGCAAGGATTGGACACAGTTTCTGCAGGGGGTTCTTTGGGGCGAGGTAGGAGACAGTATTGATGCCTTTGATTGAGGTGGATGATTAGGAATGACAGGTGAGGAGTTAAGGAGAGCAAACAATAACTTTGAATTCTCCTTAAACAGTAGAAAACATTGAAATTAAACAAACTTAAAAGCAGAGCATGACAGTCATGAATTCTTACTTTAACACTTCGTTTGCTTAATGTGCAGAAGGAAAAGAAAGGAAATGATTCACATAACACACTTATAGGTACATAGAGAAACAAACCATCAATACATGTAACCACAAGAATCCAAAAAAGGACGGCAAAACCCTGGTCTTCCTTAGCCAAAAATTGCAGAGATACAGTGAAATAATACAATGATAACTTCTCCCTCAAGAGTCCAACCATGAAAAGGAGCAAGAAAGTACATAATATAGATCATCTAACCTCTTTCCCTGCCTCCATGGGTCGAGCTCACTATCCTAGGAGCTGTTTCAACCACTTCTAAACTTAGCACTACAAACTAGGCAGTCAAAACAACTTGCCTCTATAAACTAGGAAACCAATTCATTCATTAAATGTTTGCTATTTCATGAATGAATCTTCTAGAATAGGTAAATAAGTGTCATGTCAACATTAAAATACATTAATTACATCAAAGAGGGTGAAAAATCCCATCTCAAGTCAAAACTGGTCAAAGCTGGGCGAATTCCTGAGTTGTAGATGAATTCTTGTGAAAACTGCCCAACGGATCGCGTACCTCTGCCTCACGGGTCACGCTACTTTGGAACTGATTTTGAGGTACTTCCAGGTGTCCAAATGAGGTAAACGTGGGCTTGTTGGAAATTTCTGGATGTCTACTTTCCAACCCAAGTGGAATTTCTGAATTTGGTGGCCATTTGCCCCTCCAAAATTGCAATCTCCCAAGACTGCTTTCTGTTTGTCAAAAATGTGGCAGAAAGTCATTTTTTGCTTGTTTTTTTACTTTCTGGAGGCCCAAAACTTGATGAAATTTCTTAGTAATGGCTGAGCAAGTGTAACTTTCCATGACAAATCTGGAAATGCTGAGTTTTTGCAAAATGGAGTTGCCG
>APFE030587967.1:116651-129648 GCA_000404065.3 Pinus taeda | reverse complement strand
CAACATTAGAGTCTATGGAATCATGATTAACATTTCTTTTGTTCTCATCATGAGTTTCCTTTACTACCCTTTCACCCTTAGTGACCCTTTCTTGTAGCAACTTATTCATTTATCTTCAATTCTTCCATGTCTGTTTTCAAATCTATCTTCAAATCATCCATCTTAGCTTCCACGTCATTCATCTTAGCTTCTACACCTTTCTTTAAACAATCCATCTTAGATTCCGTTCGTTTTTGTGCAAGTGACACTTGTTGCACTTGGTCTCGTAATTTTGATATATCATGTTGCATTTCTTCCTCTTCTTCATGAGTCATGCTAGAGCTTTCAGGTCGCCTACTAGGTGTTTCCATTTTCTTTATTTGGGGAATCAATTACTGATAATAATGCTTCACTATGCCCTTTGAATTCCTTCAAAATAATTTTTCAAACCAAGCTTAAGCAAACATTTAAAAAATATACACACCTTTTTTCACTTTGTAGGAGCTCGATATTGCCTCTGATGTATCTCTGTAATTTTGGATCATCCAGTTCTGAGATTGCAACCTGCCATAGCCCTTTGTGTCCTCTTTCCAATGCCACCAGTCTGACCCCAATGGGATTCTCCAATGAAGAGTTATGACAAATCTCCCACAGTGACCTGATTATAGACTAATCCAGTAGAGCAAACTTGTACGACGTGCCAAGTGTCCCTGTTTTGACGTTTGGCCCTGAAAAATATATACAAGAAACTACAGTTCGTCCTCTTTTTGTACCTTCTTATGAAATTTCAATCTGATGCTCAGAGAAAAAGTTATGATGATTTTCCCCAAGTCACCTATTTTGAATGTAATTCAGGATTCTGCAAAAGGACCAAATTCCTCAGTTCATATCTCCGAAAATATAGCGCTAAAAGCTCTAAAATTCGGATCTAAGATTTAGTACGATGTCTTCTCAAATGGGTTTTTTGTTTAGCTTCTGAAACGTCACAGGAAAAAAAATTATAGCGAAAATTCCATGATGACCTGTTTGGAGCAGCGAAACCCTAGAATCCAAAGCTCTGATACCAAATGTTATGAAACCAGCTCAAGAAAAGATAGAAAAGATAGATCAACACCTTAGAATTAACCTCTTGGGGGAAACCTCCTTTACATTACATAAATGAACAATTCTTAGATGATTCAAATGATAAAACCTCCTTTCTATATATAGGAGTCTAAGGAGTCACAATATAACCCATCCGACCTAACAATAATAATATAAAGCCACAAAAATAACAATAGAGGGATTTTATGGGGTACATTAATAGCAATATGGGGACAATAGGGGCACAACAATATTAATAACGAGTGCAACTACAATAGTAATGGGGTAATCACTAGTATTATAGGGACCCAACACAATGTGATATGCCACTAGATGACCCTATTGGGTAAGAACTGTACCAATATCATAGTCAGAGGAATTTGTCTCAATTTCAAATGGTTGATGCAAGTCTAGTAATTGGAGAATTGGTGCAGAGTAGAGGCAATGCTTCAACTCAGCAAACACCTTTTTTTGGGATTCATACCAAAATAATTTTGTTTCACTCTACCCTTAGTGACTTGACTCAAATTCCAAGTGATATGAGAGAATCCCAACATGAACCTGTGATAGAAATTAGAAAGACACAGAAATCTACATAGCCTTGTTAGAGTGGTTGGGGCTCGCCAATCCCAAATAACTTGTTTCTTGGTTGGGTCCACATGCACACTCTACTCATAAATTATTTACCCCAGATATTAAACATGGGTCATATCAAAAGTGCATTTATCCAAATTGGCACACAATTTATGTTGTCACGAGTTTGGAGGACTTATCGAATATGGTGTGCATATTCTTCTCAACTATGGTTGAAGATTAGGATGTCATCCAAATACACTATCATGAACAATTTGGTGAAGGGATGCAAGATGTCTTCTATCAACCTCATGAAGGTTGGGGGGGAATTCGTCAACCCAAAAGGCATGACCATCCATTCAAAAAGGCACTCCCTGGATTTGAAAGCAATATTCCACACATTGGAGGGTTTGATTGTTATCTGGCGATAATCGGACTTCAAGTAAATCTTGTTGAACTATATTTCCCCCTTGATTTGGTCTAGAAGGTCATTAATCTATGGGATTAGATACCTATTCTGGATAGTGGCCTTATTCACCACCCGATAGTCAATATAGAGCCTCCAAGTTTCATCCTTCTTCTGTACCAACATGATTGGGCTCCCACAGGGTGATGAAACTATTCTGGTATGACATTTCTGCAATAGCTCCTGAATCTGCCTCTTGATTTTATTATTCTCTAGAACAGAGCATCGGTAGATCATTCCATTGGGTAGCGGCCCACTCAAGATCATATCAATGGATTTCTTGACCTAATAGTGTAGGGGTACCCATGTGGATGAGGTGAAGATGTCCATGTACTCTTCCACGACCTTATCCATCTGTTGTTGTTGTGCAGAGGACCCTTGTCTAGAGGCTATGGATGTGCCCACAATATTACTCTTGCTATGAGGGCGAATCATAAGGAAGATAAATTTCTCAATTTGGGAAATGATCTTACTACATTGTTTAGCAGAGATCAAAGAAAAGGCATAGGTGGTACTACCACTAGTATCTTGTAAACATTTTGACCCAAAGTAACAATAACAGAACGAGGTCTATATTTATATACAACACGATGCTTCTATAGATATGGTTGACCTAATAAAACATCAGATACTTCTAGAGGGGAAACATAGCACGATACCTCATCATCAAGGGACTTGATGTTATAAGGCAAGTGACATTGTTGACTGACATGAAGATCTTTCCCTTGGTGGAGCCACCCGATGGTGTACGGTTGTCAGTGCAGTGTTGTTGGCAGCTTCAATCTCTTAACGACCTCAATTGAGATGAAGTTCTTTTGGCTCCCACTGTCAACGATGAACTGCACCAAAGAAACCTTAACCCACATCTGCAAGTGGAATATGCACTCCCCCTCTTCTAGATCCTCAGGTTCTGCCTTTTGGATCTTGATAGTGGCTATTGTCATAGTGTTTTTTGCGTCAATGATTAGTGGGTTATGCATCAATGATTCGGTTCCCTTGTTGGGTTTTGGCTAAAAATCAGGGCACGCATCTGTCTCTGAGTATTTTAGCTCAACCACTAGTGTTTGTTTTGCACAACATGTGTTCATGTTGTGAGTGGGAGTTTTATAAAACTCACACCACTTGTCGATGTCCTTCTTCGCCTTCCTGTTATTCTTGGCTTGCGGCTTCAAGGAGTTATCCGCGGGGGGTTGCGGCCTAGCTATTCCCTTTGCTCTGTGGCATGGGAGCGCCTTTTCTCTGCTTCGTGTTCACATATCCAAAGTCTCGCTTCTTCTACTTGTTTTTTTTCTCAATCTTGGCAGCATATTGTTATGGTACACCAAGCGAAGAGATGTCTAGGAACTCCATTTCCTCCTGAATGTATTTGTGTAAACAACTATGGTACTTGAGCACCGACTATTTCTCAAAGTATTTGATATCCAACTTTGTGCACAGGGTATGGAAAATATTCTTCATCTCATGCACATCTTAATCCCTTTATTGCAGCAGTATAGTCCATTGTATGTATTTGTCATCATAGCTCCCAACAAGGTAATATTGTTCCTTGACAGCATCTCGAAAAGAGTTCCAAAAGGGTACAATCAAAAACAGAGAGAGTTCCTCAACCTACCTCTCAAAATAATTTTTCCACCATTCCTTGACATGGGGGGTGGCTTTAAGGAATGCAAAATTAATATTCTCCTTCTTGGAGAAATTATGGACCAAAAAATAACCTTTCAGGAGATTTATCCATTTATCTACACAATCTACATCTATTTGAACTTCGAATATAGGGATATCTAAGTTAACTTGTACCTTGAAGCACGTGGCACCTCCGAAGCGACTGTTAGATGAAGATGTGTCATCGGATGGCATCTACCGAAGGATCTGGGCAAATTTGTCCATCATTTCATTCCTCTGTCGCCCGAGGGTTTCTTTGAGAAACGGTTTGATAGGATCTCATTCTCCCTCATCTTTCTTTTCTTCCACCATGGGAGGTCGTCAATATTGTCTGGGCCAGTCTTGCAAGGGCTCAACCAGTTCAAGTCCCAACTCCTTATACCTTGACCTCGTTGGGGACATGGACAAACAAACAAACAAAGAGAAAACCCCTTTGATACCACTGATCCAGACTTATGCAGGAACAAAACAGAATACAGATATAAACATGAACATGGAGATGTATCAAAAATAAATATTCATTTATTAAAGTCAAAGAACCGAAAGATGCTTACATACAGAATGGAAATAAACTAGCTTGGGCGATGATAGCTTATCTCTGAGAAGATACGTGGTGGATACTTGCCTATAAACTATATTATGATGATGCTTGAAGGCTTTTTTATTATTGAGAAACAACATAAAACCATAAGCATCCAAAAACCTAACCCTAGTAGATGAAGAGCCAAAAGTTTGTGGGCCCCTTTGGGGTAAATTGGTACATCAACTTCTCGGGGTCATAACTTTGGCATACGATCTCCATTTGATGCATACGATACCTCGTTAGAAATATCTATCCAAGGACTATAACTTTTGATTTAAATGTTGACCAACAAGCCATGTTTTCCCATTTTCCAAAAAAACATCGTTTAGAGCCTCAAAACAGATCCAGAAGTTCATCACCCGAAAAACTACCAAAAATAGTAAATCGTGCTACAATTACAGAAAATGAAAAAACAATGGTGGGTGGCCACCAATATCCACCTGGATCAAAACCACCCTATTTACCCTATCAATTTATTGCTTCCCATGGAGTCTAGGTTGGCTTTTGGAGATTCTTAGTTATGCCCTACTGTTGCTTGCTTTTTACCTAAGCATCCATTAGCATCCTTGAGTTGTGATTGAAGGCTTTCTTTGTGGATAAAGAAGGACAAGTTAGGTGGGATACATCTACATGGTCAAGATTTGTAAAAGGGTTGTAATCTTCTCCTACATTTCATTAATACAAAAAGTTGTGGTTTCCTATACTTATGTCTATTTTATGCAGATGTATTACAATGCCTTCTTGACTCATTGTTTAGAGATTTTAGTTCATGCTATTTGTATCTTGTAATTATCTTTCTTGTTATTGTTTTTTTGTAGGTTTCGCATATATCTGTTGGAGTTGGAGCTGGAGCTCACAAGCCAAGAGAAGAGGAGGATTTTCATTGGACTCTAGGTAGGTCTCTTCTCCATATTCTAATATCTTTAAGGAAAGCATAAGTGTTTTTCTCATTGTTGTTTCTAGATCAAGCCACTAGATCTAGGGAGTTCACTTATGTCCACATAAGAGAATTTTATGTCAAACAACAATTTTTCTAATTCCTCTATGAATGCTTTTAAACAAGCACCCATTATTTGGGATCACTGACCAAGTTTAAAAAATCTAACATGATTGAATATGTCATCTCCACTTTTGAGTAGTGAACCATCTACGCTAGAAACATGTTTAAATCTCCTTTGAAGGAAGATTTACTGGTGGTTTGAAATAAAAATACATGCACAAGTATTATTGTCTCATCCAACTATATGGAAGCCTCTCAAAGAGATTAGGAAGTCAAACACATGGAAAATGCTCAAATAAAAATACCCCATTTATTCCCCATGCCCGTCTCACTACTCCCCTCTTTCCGCCCCCCCCCCCATCCCCCCCCACCCCAACACCAATCCTCTTCATCCTTTCCACCTCTAAAGTTCCATAAGTTAACCCAAGACAAAGTTTTTGAACACAAACTTAAAGGTGTCTAATAAAATTTTGATGAGAAATATTTCCTTCACCATAAATGTAAGGAATAAAAACCCTTTATGTTCATTTCAAAAAACATTTTTTATAATCAAGCTAAAGTTGTACCCTTGACGACCCTTCATCCATTCATTGAAGAAATTCCCCCATTTAATTTACAGGATTTTGAACCCAAAATATCCCTACATGCCTTAATTGTTACTTCTACTCACCAAACCCTCAAATTTATTGGGTACATCAAATACTGAAAATTCAATGTGTTAATTAATAGTGGTAACACCCATAACTTCATTCATCAACATGTATCCTAAGAAACCCACTTATACATCCATGTTATGAGAAACTTCAAAATTATGATTGCTAATAGAGGGTATATGAAATATGGTGCCATTATGAAAATGTGAGGCTTCAAATGTGTTAGGTATGTGATATATTCTTTGTACAACTACCCCCAGCAAGGGGGAGAAATCCCCCTTTTGTAGGGGTTTGGGAGGAGCGCCCTCAAAAAACATTTTTGGGTAATTTTTTCATCCTTTTTTTGGAGATCTTTGGCACTCAATTTTTCTTTAGTGTTTTTGTGGCACATGGTGGTTCAACCCTCAGCTAAGAGATTGCATAACTATAGATCTTTTCGGGCACCAACTTACTTCGTGTCATGCTTTTTTCTTTTTTGATGTCCATGTCTGTGCATTTTCTTCTTTATATGATGCGTTGAGGAGGATATTGCAAGCACTGTAATAAGACTGTAACAACTAATCCTATATCTCGCTCTCAATATCTAAAGACATAAAATTCAGCTCAATCAATGGTTAAAACATTGGCTTAAATAACTACTACTATTGGTACTAGTATAATTAGTGGTGCTACATTTTTGTCATTTGGATCTTGATCTCAAAAAGGAACTATATCACAAGTGCCTTATCTAGTATTTTGTAACCCCTATGCCCCTAGACACCCAAAACCTTAGCCAGTAGACCACAAATGGGAAAATGATTATTGCTACAAAACCTTACCCTAGCCAGGCACATGTTGGAGGCAATGGTAACCATGGGGCCATGATATCTAACATTTGAAACATTCATTTTAAAAGGTTGATGGACATGCAAAAAGATAGATGTACAACATGCATTGCAAAAGGGAGATGGTATCCAAATGGACTACATAAGAATATGTTCTAGACAAAATTATGAGAGCACCATATCAAGTGACTTGATATGTCTTCTAGTCTCAATATATGTGATATGTTTCTTTGTAGATGATATTATGGAGGAGACTATGCTAAAGCTTAATTATGTCTATTTTGTTTGTTGCTCGATCTACTAAAAATCTCATTATAGACTTACTATGTTGCTCGATTTGCTATATGTATAGTGAAGTAATAAGAAAAAACACTTGAAATTATGATATAGAAAATTTATCTATGTAATGACCTTGATTGGCTATTACATTCATCTATCTAATTCTAATCCTAGTTATACAAAAATTGTTGCCAATTATTAGAATCACCAATCGAGGTAAAAGAAAAGCCCAAAAACCTCAAATTTTCCTTCCACTCATTAATCAACATAAAAAAAGCCTCTATTGTTGTATATCTCTACAACAAATATATTATCTAATATCTAAAAAGAGTTTCATTCCACTCACTATAAACCCTATTAAATTTCATATTTAGAAACAAGGTCTTCAAAATAATTGATTTTTTATTTTTTAATTTTCTTTGACATTTCTCTAAATCTTCCCTTCACATATTTGTTTTATCAATATATATTAAGTTATTTCATTATATGTGAAATGCCATAGGATTTAATGAAAAAATATTATTGTTTTAGGGAGATTTAAACACATAATTTATGTAAATTATTTTATAAAACAATTTTCATCTAAACTTCTATAACGTAGATACTCCTTTTCTTTTAGTTTCACAAAGGTATAATTCATGTAGCATATCATTTTGTGAGTAATAATTATCGGAAATCAATTATAATTATTATTTTAAAATATAGAAAAGCAATTTAAAAATAAGCTTATTATGTATTTAATCTATAAAACAATTTCAACCTTTAATATTAATACATTTTACAATAAGGTTATAAGCCCATGCATTATGTATTTTAAATAAGTTATATTTAGATTAACTATGCAGAGGAGAACAATATTATCTTTTATTTATATTCTTTATAAACAAAATAAAACCAAAAAAAAAACATAAGTAATTATGTCCATAGTAACTCCATAGATTTTTAGTTTATTACGCTACAAAAAAAAACATTTGAACACTATATTATGCATCCATTGACACTAATGTTTAAGCAAATTAGTGGAGAACATCTTGGGATGGGACTAATTATTTCCTTTAAAATTATTGTAGGACATCCATCTAAACAAATAAAAAAATAACACTTTAAAAAGGATATCTTATATGAATTGGCTTCTTTTTTCTTCTTTTTTAAGGCTTGTGTATTGCCTCTCCCCAAACAAAACAAAACAAATATTGTATGAGTTGGATTTTTCCTCATGCATAAACAAAATCCTACTCATCTATATGTATTTATTGTTTTCCATTCCATGTAGGTGTTTTGTGGTAACTACTAAGTCTCGCGCCTCTTCTCACATGTTCTTGACCAAGTAAACCTTGCTTGTGGTTCTTCTAAAAGGCTTACGCATGTGCCACCAATCCTTTACAATGTTATGCACCCTTATTTACAAATTTGTGCAACCAAGATGTAATTAGACACATTGTGGGAGTCATAAATTTGTAGAACTTGTGTTATTGACAGCATTGAGTCACCCAATGATATCAATGGATTCAAATTGAAAGGTATGGAGTGTAGAGTCTACGATCCATATCAACCTCCATGGCATATCACCACATAGGAACAACTCCTCTCTAGATTTCATTTTATGAAGATATGATATCTTTTTGTTGAATCCTTTGCACATTTCATTTTTCTTTCTCTAATCACTATCTACTCCCTCATGGGGGGTTGACATCATCGTACAAATGATACAATGTTGAATATAAAGGTTTTCAAGTTGCATTTCGTAGAAAGACAATGTTTATAAATCATCATGGTTGTAAAGTGGAACACTTTTTACCCCAACCTCTGCCAAAGCCTATTGCTCACATTAAAAGACATCACAAACAAGATTATCTAGTATTAGTAGTCAATCTGTATCCAAAACGTAGGGACTTGTTATTCTACAAACTTCTATGTCTTTACTATAGGTGAAAATGTTGTTAAGCCATTTATATCAAGGATAAAAATATTGTTGAATAAACATGGGATATTAAAGAAAATGAGTTGAAAAAAAGTGAAATCCCTAAACTGAATTATGTATTTTATTATGTCTTATATGTTTTTTTATTGAAAATTTATTACATTATGTGTTTTGTTTTATTTTCGATATTATAATAATAATAGTATGAATTAATTAAAATTATCACTAATCAATTTTATGTTTAAATTTATAAATATCCATAATACATTAAAATATTACACATTTAAACACGTCCCTTTAACGTTGAAAAGTATTTTAATATAATTTAAAGTCAAAGAAATAAAGGTAAATAGTTTACTTTACAACAAAAATGTTCAAATAAATTTGAAAAGGGGAGGTGGGGTCTAGGTGCTATCCCTAACCGTCATGACCCTACTATGTGCTTCTTCTTTTGTCCTTTCTCTTGCAAGTTTTGCTCAAGGTGGAGGCGGCGTAGTGGTAAAGTCGGCATTGTCATGATGGACTGGTCTTGTGTTCAATCCTGAGCAAGGTCGTAGCTCGTCGTGCGAGTAGTTAGTCTAAACCGGGCCAAGCCCACTACCTTTTTTGTACAGTGATGTGTGGTTTGACAGTAAGTCACATGGGCGAAGCCCAGGCAAACCGAAGTTCAAATCTCATTGAGTACAATGACCTACTGTGGTGGTGGCTAGAGGGGCGGATTCCCCTTTCCTGTGAGTCTACTCTTGCTAGGAACTTAGTATACCCGACTTGCAGGTGGTTGGTTATGCTCTTGGTGTTATAGTGGCAGCGATGAGGTTTGATCCTCGGTCTCCCCTAGATTAGGCCTGGCAATTACCGATTCACCATGTGGTTAAAAAAAAAAAGGTTCGTTTCTTACTACCTGGTGCGTGATGGTTGTGTCAAGGGGGAGGCGAGAAGGGCATCCCTTTAGGGTTTTTCTTCATTTTTTCTCGGGGCTTCTTATTTGTCGGTGTGCCTTCTTCTCGGATATTTTGGAAGGGTGTTTTTGCCTCGGTGTCATCCCTCTTCCCTCTACTCTGTTTACCACATCTACTTGTTTGTTTCTTATCAGGTTTGGTTTTTTCATGGAGCTTCAGAGGGGATGGAACTCGTATGGGCTCTATTCCATGCCTTTTTCGGCCGAATCTGTTTCTTTGGACGCCTTTAGGTTTCTCGGGGTTTTCTTCCCATGCGGCATGTAATCACTATAGAATGTTTTTTTTTACTAGTTCATGGGCGGTGCGTCATGGGTTTGGGTCGTCTTTTGCAACGTCCTCCTCGATGAAACGTTTGAGGTAATGGGGTTTTTCGTCCCTTTCATGCCTCTTCACTTTCTCTCAGTGAATTTCAACCATGCTCTAGGGTTCGTGGTTTGCAATCTAGGTTTTCATGGCCTTCATTGTTTATCTAGGGATATTTTTTTGCAGCCTCATTATTGTTGGTGGGTTGATTTTTTTGTTCCTATTGGAGCCTCTAGAGGGCCTGTGTGCCTCTCATTTTTTATTTTCTTGAATGACAGTGGCCTGTGTGCCGATTCTTAGATTCATTAGCTTGATGTTTACTCGTGGCCTGTGTGCCAAAGTTTATCTTGATTGGCCTGTGTATCTGTGTCTAAGTTGGGCTTTAGGGTTTAGTTTGATGGGTTGTCCAGCTCCCACTTGACAGTTCAGATTTGTATCATATATGTATTTTCCTAGCAGCATTAGCAGCCTACACACTCAATGTGTTTACAAATTGTAATTTTCATTCTCTAATTATCCTAGTAAAAATTAGGGATTTTTTTCTTGGATAAAAAAAATAAAAATGTTCAAATAAACTAATAAATATAATGAAGTATAAATCTATTTACATATATAAGTATGAAAATATAAAATGATACGTATTTAATTTAATTTTTTTAATAAATAGTATCCATGAAGTGTAAATTAGTCATTTTTAATGGTGTTTGGTTTCTATGGAGTTTAGGTTCAAACTTCATAAGGAGAGGTTGAGGATGGAAGCCGCTTTTTGGGAGAATTAAATTATCCCAATGAGCATTCAATCTCAACCAAGCTTTGCACAATCCTAGCAATATCATTATATCCTATTAGTGGATAGATCATTCTTTCATCCAACCCCAACCTAAGCTCAACAAAATTATGACCCAAAAAATAATAATAATAATAATAATAAATGAAATTTATGTTAGGATTTGTGATATTGAAATATTATGTAATGTGATGGATGTTTTTATCCTTCAAATGTATAGTTATAATTTTTAATTTGGAGATCTCTAATCTTGTGATATTTATTTTGGTTGTTCAAAGATATATGAAGTTAGAGTTTCTAGGTCAATTCAGAATTAGACAAAAAAGGTTAATCCAAAATTTATGGTTTCACCAAATAAGATAGATTGTGATAGAACTTTGATTATGCCTTGTTGTGGCCAGCAACAACCCGCCCTTTTTCATTTTAGTATTTGTCCAAAATGCTAAAATGAATGGGGACACCTAGTTTAATTTTGAGAAAAATCAAATTTTCCTTCTTCAAAATAAAGCTACCATCATAGTCTTAGAACAGTCTTTTGAATATCTTTAACCTAAGTCTACGATAAGGTAAGGGTCTTTAAAAAATTGCATTAATGCACAAGGCCCCCCCACGTTAAGCCTAACGTCGCATCGCAGTAAGTAATGTTCATAAGGAAAAACCTCAAAATCTACCGATCTGCGATAACACCGATCGCAAGATCGCACATCGCAGAAATAAAATGGCAATACTTAACAGACATCAAACTCCTGCGACCCGCGATGTTGCGACCTGCGATATTGCGATCGTCGCAATGCCGCAGTCTGCGATCTAACGATTTGCGATTAGCGCGCCTTGCGATGGCACGATCTTCAATGTAACGTAAGCAAATCATGAATCATTTAATCGCGAATCCTTCGGGCACGCCATTCAAAGAAAAGCCACTTACCATAATCTGACCCCAAATCATGCGCTTTTAATGATAGTAAGTGGATTAGTTGTCAGTTATTTAATGAAATAAAGACGCGTGCTTTGCTAAAGAAATATTTCACATAAGGTGGCATATTTGGTATATCTGTTGCATTTAAAACTCTCCCATCACCTTTCTCAATCAGTCATTTCCACTTCGCTCGTAATATGGAGGAACTAAAAGATAAGAAGATTCAAAAGCCGAACGCAGGAGCAAATGGGAAAGAAACATAAAGCCCAAGGCTCCGAGACAAAGGAAAAGGCAAAGGAGATGGCGCCCTTGTACACAGACACTGCATGCAACAGGGACGCAGGAATTTCGACCTGGGAAGGCATGTATAGGCTGCTAGAGGAGGAAAATCCTAGAGTAATGAAGGTTGATAGCACTGCGGGATCACAAAACTCTTCCTAGGCATCCTTAGAAGAGTTGGCTTGTTCATTTCTTCACCGAATAGCAGCTAGACCCAAAATTTTGCCGTATACAGATATGATTAGATGGATACTTGACAATGCAGAGTTACAAGGCAGACAATTCAAGGCTCAAGGGCATGGGCTCATAGATCATTCGCCGCGCAAGACTTAAAGCTTATGTATCATCTTCTTGAGCCTCAGACGACCTACAACACGCAATTTGTCAAGAAATTTGCAGCAAAGAACCCAAACCTAGAAGAAACCACTAAGAATGGACCAGAAGAGAGAAGCCACTAAAAAGGGACAAAAATGGTATGTACAGCACTGGTTCCCTCACCTCTCCATATTATTTTGCTGCGGCCATGTTGTGCAGGCTGTTTGGGATGCCAGACATAAATAAATTTTCATCTGAATGACTACCACTCATAGACACTGCCACAAATGCCGATCTCGTGGATTGGGCCAAAATATTTTCTGATAATTTATACACTGTTGTCATGAATTACCAGTCTAAGAGATCCTTGTCACAAAGGGTCTATCCTCCTTTTTATCTGTCTGCTTACATTATG